>CM051274.1:7488653-7648653 GCA_027921565.1 Artemia sinica
TGTTGGTTTACCTTGTCACAGTTACATTCTCTTGATTTTTCAAAACTCATTTGAATTTCTTTCATTGAAATGCAAGAGTTGGAATATTTCAGTAGTGTTTTGTTGTGGTTTACCTTGTCACACTTACATTTTCTTGATTTTTCAAAGTTCATTTTGGATTTCTTTCATTGAAATGCAAGAGTTGGAATATTTCAGTACTGTTTTGTCGGGGTTTACCTTGTCACAGTTACATTCTCTTGATTTTTCAAAGTTCATTTTGGATTTATCACGTTGAAATGCAAGAGTTGGAATATTTCAGTAGTGTTTTGTCGTGGTTTACCTTGTTAGAGTTACATTTTCATGATTTTTCAAAGTTCATTTTGGATTTATTTCATTGAAATGCAAGAGTTGGAATATTTTAGTAGTGTTTTGTTGTGGTTTACCTTATCACAGTTACATTTTCTTGATTTATCAAAGTTCATTTTGAATTTCTTTTATTGAAATGCAAGAGTTGGAATATTTCACTAGTGTTTTGTCGTGGTTTACCTTGTTAGAGTTACATTTTCATGATTTTTCAAAGTTCATTTTGAATTTCTTTCGTTGAAATGCAAGAGTTGGAATATTTCACTAGTGTTTTGCTGTGGTTTACCTTGTCACAGTTACATTTTCTTGGTTTTTAAAAGTTCATTTCGGTTTTCTTTCATTGAAATGCAAGAGTTGGAATATTTCAGTAGTGTTTTGTCATGGTTTACCTTATCACAGTTACATTCTCTTGATTTTTCAAAGTTCATTTTGGATTTCATTCCTTGAAATGCAACAGTTGGAATATTTCAGTAGCGTTTTGCCATGGTTTACCATGTCACAGTTACATTCTCTTGATTTTTCAAAGTTCATTTTGGATTTCTTTCGTTGAAATGCAAGAGTGGGATTATTTCAGTAGTGTTTTGCCATGGTTTACCATGTCACAGTTACATTCTCATGATTTTTCAAAGTTAATTTTGGATTTCTTTCATTGAAATGCAAGAGTTGGAATATTTTAGTAGTGTTTTGTCGTGGTTTACCTTGTCACACTTACATTCTATAGATTTTTCAAAGTTCATTTTGGATTTCTTTCATTGAAATGCAAGAGTTGGAATATTTCAGTAGTGTTTTGCTATGGTTTACCTTGTCACAGTTACATTCTCTTGATTTTTCAAAGTTCATTTTTGATTTCTTTCATTGAAATGCAAGAGTTGGAATATTTCAGTAGTGTTTTGCCATGGTTTACCATGTCACAGTAGTTACATTCTCATGATTTTTCGAAGTTCATTTTGGATTTCTTTCATTGAAATGCAAGAGTTGGAATATTTTAGTAGTGTTTTGTCGTGGTTTACCTTGTCACACTTACATTCTATAGATTTTTCAAAGTTCATTTTGGATTTCTTTCATTGAAATGCAAGAGTTGGAATATTTCATTAGTGTTTTGCTATGGTTTACGTTGTCACACTTACATTTTCTTGATTTTTCAAAGTTCATTTTGGATTTCTTTCATTGAAATGCAAGAGTTGGAATATTTAGTTTATGGAAATGCAAGAGTTGGAATATTTCAGTAGTGTTTTGTCGTGGTTTACCTTGTTAGAGTTACATTTTCATGATTTTTCAAAGTTCATTTTGAATTTCTTTCGTTGAAATGCAAGAGTTGGAATATTTCACTAGTGTTCTGTTGTGGTTTACCTTGTCACAGTTACATTTTCTTGATTTTTAAAAGTTCATTTCGGTTTTCTTTCATTGAAGTGCAAGAGTTGGAATATTTCAGTAGTGTTTTGTCATGGTTTGCCTTGTCACAGTTACATTCTCTTGATTTTTCAAAGTTCATTTTGGATTTCTTTCATTGAAATGAAAGAGTTGGAATATTTTAGTAGTGTTTTGTTGTGGTTTACCTTATCACAATTACATTTTCTTGATTTATCAAAGTTCATTTTGAATTTTTTTTATTGAAATGCAAGAGTTGGAATATTTCAGTAGTGTTTTGTCATGGTTTACCTTGTCACAGTTACATTCTCTTGATTTTTCAAAGTTCATTTTGGATTTCATTCCCTGAAATGCAATAGTTGGAATATTTCAGTAACGTTTTGCCATGGTTTACCATGTCACAGTTACATTCTCTTGATTTTTCAAAGTTCATTTTGGATTTCTTTCATTGAAATGCAAGAGTGGGATTATTTCAGTATTGTTTTGCCATGGTTTACCATGTCACAGTTACATTCTCATGATTTTCCAAAGTTCATTTTGGATTTCTTTCATTGAAATGCAAGAGTTGGGATATTTTAGTAGTGTTTTGTCGTGGTTTACTTTGTCACACTTACATTCTATAGATTTTTCAAAGTTCATTTTAGATTTCTTTCATTGAAATGCAAGAGTTGGAATATTTCCGTAGTGTTTTGTTATGGTTTACCTTCTCACACTTACATTTTCTTGATTTTTCAAAGTTCAATTTTGATTTCTTTCATTGAAATGCAAGAGTTGGAATATTTCAGTAGTGTTTTGTCATGGTTTACCTTGTCACAGTTACATTCCCTTGATTTTTTCAAAGTTCATTTTGGATTTCTCTAGTTGAAATGCAAGAGTTGGAATATTTCAGAAGCGTTTTGTGGTGGCTTACCTTGTCACAGTTATATTCTATTGATTTTTCAAAGTTCATTTTGAATTTCTTTTATTGAAATGAAAGAGTGGGATTATTTCAGTAGTATTTTGTCGTAGTTTACCATGTCACAGTTACATTCCCTTGATTTTTCAAAGTTCATTTGGAATTCTTTCATTGAACTGCAAGAGTTGGAATGTTTCAGTAGTGTTTTGTTGTGGTTTACTTTGTCACACTTACATTCTCACGATTTTTCAAAGTAGATTTTGGTTATCTTTCATTGAAATGCAAGAGTCGGAATATTTCAGTAGTGTTTTGTCGTGGTTTACCTTGTTAAAGTTACATTCTCTTGATTTTTCAAAGTACATCTTGGATTTCTTTTGTTGAAATGCAAGAGTTGGAATATTTCAGTAGTGTTTTGTCGTGGTTTACTTCGTCACAGTTACATTCTCTTGATTTTTCAAAGTTCATTATGGATTTCTTTCGTTGAAATATGTTTTGTCGTGCTTTACCTTGACACAGTTAAATTTCTTGATTTTTGTTAGGCTAGGTTAGGTTAGGTTAGATCAAGTTAGGTTAGGTTAAGTTAGGTTAGGTTAGGTTAGCCTACATACGCGCGCGTACGTAGGCTAACCTAACCTAACCTAACTTAACCTAACCTAACTTTACCTAACAAAACGTTACTGAAATATTCCAACTCTTGCATTTCAACGAAAGAAATTCAAAATGAACTTTGAAAAATCATGAACATGTAACTCTAACAAGGTAAACCATGACAAAACACTACTGAAATATTCCAACTCTTGCATTTCAATAAAAGAAATTCAAAATGAACTTTGATAAATCAAGAAAATGTAATTGTGATAAGGTAAACCACAACAAAACACTACTAAAATATTCCAACTCTTTCATTTCAATGAAAGAAATCCAAAATGAACTTTGAAAAATCAAGAGAATGTAACTGTGACAAGGCAAACCATGACAAAACACTACTGAAATATTCCAACTCTTGCACTTCAATGAAAGAAAACCGAAATGAACTTTTAAAAATCAAGAAAATGTAACTGTGACAAGGTAAACCACAACAGAACACTAGTGAAATATTCCAACTCTTGCATTTCAACGAAAGAAATTCAAAATGAACTTTGAAAAATCATGAAAATGTAACTCTAACAAGGTAAACCACGACAAAACACTACTGAAATATTCCAACTCTTGCATTTCAATAAACTAAATATTCCAACTCTTGCATTTCCATGAAAGAAATCCAAAATGAACTTTGAAAAATCAAGAAAATGTAAGTGTGACAAGGTAAACCATAGCAAAACACTAATGAAATATTCCAACTCTTGCATTTCAATGAAAGAAATCCAAAATTTACTTTGAAAAATCTATAGAATGTAAGTGTGACAAGGTAAACCACGACAAAACACTACTAAAATATTCCAACTCTTGCATTTCAATGAAAGAAATCCAAAATGAACTTTGAAAAATCATGAGAATGTAACTGTGACATGGTAAACCATGGCAAAACACTACTGAAATATTCCAACTCTTGCATTTCAATGAAAGAAATCAAAAATGAACTTTGAAAAATCAAGAGAATGTAACTGTGACAAGGTAAACCATAGCGAAACACTACTGAAATATTCCAACTCTTGCATTTCAATGAAAGAAATCCAAAATGAACTTTGAAAAATCTATAGAATGTAAGTGTGACAAGGTAAACCACGACAAAACACTACTAAAATATCCCAACTCTTGCATTTCAATGAAAAAAAATCCAAAATTAACTTTGAAAAATCATGAGAATGTAACTGTGACATGGTAAACCATGGCAAAACACTACTGAAATAATCCCACTCTTGCATTTCAACGAAAGAAATCCAAAATGAACTTTGAAAAATCAAGAGAATGTAACTGTGACATGGTAAACCATGGCAAAACGCTACTGAAATATTCCAACTGTTGCATTTCAAGGAATGAAATCCAAAATGAACTTTGAAAAATCAAGAGAATGTAACTGTGATAAGGTAAACCATGACAAAACACTACTGAAATATTCCAACTCTTGCATTTCAATGAAAGAAAACCGAAATGAACTTTTAAAAACCAAGAAAATGTAACTGTGCCAAGGTAAACCACAGCAAAACACTAGTGAAATATTCCAACTCTTGCATTTCAACGAAAGAAATTCAAAATGAACTTTGAAAAATCATGAAAATGTAACTCTAACAAGGTAAACCACGACAAAACACTACTGAAATATTCCAACTCTTGCATTTCAACGTGATAAATCCAAAATGAACTTTGAAAAATCAAGAGAATGTAACTGTGACAAGGTAAACCCCGACAAAACAGTACTGAAATATTCCAACTCTTGCATTTCAATGAAAGAAATCCAAAATGAACTTTGAAAAATCAAGAAAATGTAAGTGTGACAAGGTAAACCACAACAAAACACTACTGAAATATTCCAACTCTTGCATTTCAATGAAAGAAATTCAAATGAGTTTTGAAAAATCAAGAGAATGTAACTGTGACAAGGTAAACCAACAACAAAACACTACTGAAATATTCCAGCTCTTGCATTTCAACGATAGAAATTCAAATGAACTATGAAAATCAAGAGAATGTAACTGTGACAAGGTAAACCCTACCAAAACACAACTGAAATATTCCAACTCTTGCATTTCAATGAAAGAAACTCAAAATGAACTTTGAAAAATCAAGGGAATGTAACTGTTACATGGTAAACCACGATAAAACACTACTGAAATAATCCCACTCTTGCATTTCAATGAAAGAAATCCAAAATGAACTTTGAAAAATCAAGAGAATGTAACTGTGACAAGGTAAACCATGACAAAACACTACTGAAATATTCCAACTCTTGCACTTCAATGAAAGAAAACCGATATGAACTTTTAAAAATCAAGAAAATGTAACTGTGACAAGGTAAACCACAACAAAACACTACTGAAATATTCCAACTCTTGCATTTCAATAAAAGAAATTCAAAATGAACTTTGATAAATCAAGAAAATGTAACTGTGATAAGGTAAACCATAACAAAACACTACTGAAATATTCCAACTCTTGCTTTTCAACATAAGAAATTCAAAATGAATTTTGAAAAATCAATGGAATGTAACTGTGACAAGGTAAACCATGACAAAACACTACTGAAATATTCCAACTCTTGCATTTCAATGAAAGAAATACAAAATAAACTTTGAAAAATCAAGAAAATGTAACTGTGATAAGGTAAACCATAACAAAACACTACTGAAATATTCCAACTCTTGCTTTTCAACATAAGAAATTCAAAATGAATTTTGAAAAATCAATGGAATGTAACTGTGACAAGGTAAACCATGACAAAACACTACTGCAATATTCCAACTCTTGCATTTCAACGTGATAAATCCAAAATGAACTTTGAAAAATCAAGAGAATGTGACTGTGACATGGTAAACCACGACGAAACACTACTGAAATATTCCAACTCTTGCATTTCAATGAAAGAAATACAAAATAAACTTTGAAAAATCAAGAAAATGTAACTATGACAAGGTAAACCACAACAAAACACTACTGAAATATTCCAACTCTTGCATTTCAACGAAAGAAATTCAAATGAGCTTTGAAAAATCAAGAGAATGTAACTGTGACAAGGTAAACCAACAACAAAACACTACTGAAATATTCCAGCTCTTGCATTTCAACGATAGAAATTCAAAATGAACTATGAAAATCAAGAGAATGTAACTGTGATAAGGTAAACCCCACCAAAACACTACTGCAATATTCCAACTCTTGCATTTCAATGAAAGAAACTCAAAATGAACTTTGAAAAATCAAGGGAATGTAACTGTGACATGGTAAACCACGACAAAACACTAGTGAAATAATCCCACTCTTGCATTTCAATGAAAGAAATTCAAAATGAACTTTGAAAAATCATGAAAATGTAACTCTAACAAGGTAAACCACGACAAAACACTACTGAAATATTCCAACTCTTGCATTTCAATAAAAGAAATTCAAAATGAACTTTGAAAAATCAAGAGAATGTAACTGTGACAAGGTAAACCACGACAAAATACTACTGAAATATTCCAACTCTTGCATTTCAATGAAAGAAACTCAAAATGAACTTTGAAAAATCAAGAAAATGTAACTGTGACAAGGTAAACCACGACAAAACACTAGTGAAATAATCCCACTCTTGCATTTCAATGAAAGAAATTCAAAATGAACTTTGAAAAATCATGAAAATGTAACTGTGATAAGGTAAACCACAACAAAACACTACTAAAATATTCCAACTCTTGCATTTCAATAAAAGAAATTCAAAATGAACTTTGAAAAATCAAGAGAATGTAACTGTGACAAGGTAAACCACGACAAAACGCTACTGAAATATTCCAACTCTTGCATTTCAATGAAAGAAATTAAAAATGAACTTTGAAAAATCATGAAAATGTAACTGTGATAAGGTAAACCACAACAAAACACTACTAAAATATTCCAACTCTTTCATTTCAATAAAAGAAATTCAAAATGAACTTTGAAAAATCAAGAGAATGTAACTGTGACAAGGTAAACCACGACAAAACACTACTGAAATAATTCAACTCTTGCATTTCAATGAAAGAAATTCAAAATGAACTTTGAAAAATCAAGAAAATGTAACTGTGACAAGGTAAACCACAACCAAACAATAGTGAAATATTCCAACTCTTGCTTTTCAACGAAAGAAATTCAAAATGAACTTTGAAAAATCGTGAAAATGTAACTCTAACAAGGTAAACCACGACAAAACACTACTGAAATATTCCAACTCTTGCATTTCAACGTGATAAATCCAAAATGAACTTTGAAAAATCAGGCCTTTGGGGTGCCAGGGGCCCTTTGGGAGGGGGGGGGGAGGGGCCGGGGAGGGGGTCGTTCTGTGTCTCAACGCACAAAAAAATATTAAAAAATGGGGGAGGGAAGAGGAGTAAGGGAGGGGGAGGGGGAGGAGGGGGGAGGAGGGGAGGGGGAGGAGAGGGAGAGGGGGGGAGGAGGGGAGAGGAGGGGAGGGGGAGGGGAAGGTGAGGAGGGGGGATGGAGGGAGAGGGGCCCTTTGGGGGCCAAGGGGGGAGGGGCCCTCTGGGGCCCAGGGGGGGGGGGGTTTGGGGGACCCTTGAGGGCCGGTTGGCCCTTTGGGAGCCTGATGGATCTTTGAGGACCTGGGGACTTCCTTCGGGGTTGGGGTAGGGGGATTGGAACCCTTTGGGGTTGGGGTATAGGACCTCACAACACTGTTCAAATGGAACTTGTGTATTATAACGACCACAGAGTTTCACCATTAAATTCTCTTCAAAAATCTTATTTTATAATATCTCTAACTGTTTCGCCGAAATAATTCCCTAAAATGGCTAAAACGGTATCGCCTAAATAATCCCTAAACGTAATTCAGCATGTTCCTTTTGTTTAGCATCCCTGCGCTGGCGCATTTCAATTATTTGGAAACCTGGTTCCCGCGCTAAAACAATTCATCGCTAAGATCTAAACTTTGCCTCGGAAACGATCCTCTTGTTAGAAGTCCAAATTAATTTCCCTTTCGTGAATCAATTCTCTTTAGAACAACAAATTAATTCCCCTTTCGTGTCAATCAATCAATCATGACATCATCTGTCACGTATGATCTAAACTTTGTCTCGGAGACAATTCTCTTTGGAAATGCATCAAAGACATTAATTAACTTGACGTCATCTGTCAGACATTCCCTGGAAACAATTTGATTAATGACTGACAGCACAGGTGTTCCCCGGAAACTCATAACATTTGGCTTGAACAACAAATATTGGAAACACGCAATCTCCCGGAAACTCATAACATCTGCATTGAACAACAACAAGAAGGGAGTGACAAAGTTCCTGTTTTTCCATTCTCACTGACAAAATCCATAAAACCATCCATAAATTGACCAACACACATAACCATCCATGAAAACAGACATAAATGTGACAAAATTCCTGTTTTTTCATTCTCACTGACAAAATCCATAAAACCATCCATAAATGTGACAAAATTCCTGTTTTTCAAATTCTCACTGACAAAAACCATAAAACATGCATAAATTATGTCCTGTCCGGACCTCCCGAGGCATCTCTACTGAAATGTTAGAATCCAAAAAAATAGGATTTTCAGTTTATTCGTTCTAGTTTTGTTTCTCTTTTGCTATTTGAATTTAAATAAAAAATCGTTGCAAAATAAGATGTTTTTAGTACAATACAGAATTAAGATACTGTGGAGAAAAAAGAATGCCAAGAACCTATCGACCTATGAAATAACTACCCTTTAAAAACCCCATTTTTTCTCGTTTTTCTTTCTTTAAATAACTACCCTTTCACTGACACTGGTTGACATGAGTAGAAGCTCAAATGCTTATCAGTATGAGTTGGCTTTCTGTATATTGAGAAAACTAATCTGTTCTCTTTTTTATTAAAGACCATCCAGAAAAGAGGGCTTGGCTTATCCTCATCTCCTGACTCGACGGTAAATTTCAATTTTTACCAAACTTCTTTCAGTGTGAGAGAAGTAGATTTAGGGACTGAACCTCATGCCTCTGAATACATGAA
The DNA here is from genome assembly GCA_027921565.1 of Artemia sinica. NCBI lineage: Eukaryota > Metazoa > Arthropoda > Branchiopoda > Anostraca > Artemiidae > Artemia > Artemia sinica. Next base: position 7,497,885 of record CM051274.1, read on the forward strand.
ATATTGTCCATAAACCTACTCCGTTTCAAGGAAGCAGACAGAAACATTGAATAGCCAAGGCCATATCTGGGATCGGGGGTTTGACCCCCCCCCCTGAAATGTTTGTCCGACTCGTAAAAACGCAACAAAAATGAATATAAACAAATTGTCTATATGTCTTTCAAAATTTTGTTTGTTAACCCCCCCCCCCTCATGAAATTGTCTTTAATCCCCCCTCCTCCCCCCCCCCAAAAAAAAAAGAAGAAGAAATAATTCCTGGATACGACCCTGTGAATAGCGTTACCAATATAGAATCTATTGAATCGGTTATGGTGTTCATTTGGAGTAATAATTGTATTTATTGGTCGTTTTTTTTTATTTTATTTTTTTTTATTTTGGATTCTTTGTTGTTTTTTTTTTGTGGTGTAAATTCATTAATTTTTCTAATTCTGACAGCGCCTTGGTGTATGTAGGCGAAATATTTGTTTTGTTGTTCTTCTTTTTCTTTCTACTGGCCATAGAGCTGTTGTTTTTGCAGTTTACTTCTTTGAATTTGTCATGTTTGGCCAGTTCAGGTGTCATTTATGCAGTACTTACCAGTATTTGTTGAAAAATCGGAGATTTTGATATGAATAGCTCTTGTCAAACAGTTCGTTGAGACGTACTTTGGTTAAAGAGCGACCCGGCCCAATATTAACCGGAACTCTAAAAAACAGGATTTTGATGACAATAGATATTTAAAGAGAATCGGATTTTTTGTGCTAGTTCAAATATATAAAATTTGTAACATTTAATGTTATTCATCAAAAGCCTGAGTCTGAGAGAATTTGCCTTATTTTCAAAAAAGGGGTAAACTTCCCCAAAAAATCAAGCGACCTTAATGAAAGTCACACCGTCAGATCCAGTATATTAGAGAGCCCTATTGTAGAGAGTTCAGGCTCCTGTCTAAAAAATGTGGATTTATTTTGCCCAAAGAAAGATTACGGAAGCGTGTTTATTTATTATTTTCTTTCCTAGGGGTGATCGTATCGAACCAGTGGTCTTAGAAGATCGTAGAGGGCTCATTTGGATGGAAATCGAATTTTCTAGTAGGCCTACTCTTTTTAAGTGACAGAAAAGATTGGTGGTCATCTAGCTGCCCTCCCATGCCCTTTTTTCCTCAAAGATATCCGATCAAAATTTTGAGATTCATATCCATAACCAGTCCTTTGTGATCCATAACCATTCTTTTATGCCCCAGTCTTAGCTTCTTCATATGCCAAGTTGTTAGTTGCTATCCCAGAATGTCCTAGGCCCACAGCCGTGTAATGTGATTACCATTGGATATTAGTCTGTTTTATGATTCATAGCATAGAAATCCAACTCGGTTTTCTTGCCAGCTCTTAATGGGGAAAGGGAGTGCCAAATGCTACCCGGAGCTTGGTTTCCTTAGATAATAAAACCAAAGGAAAATGATGAATAGTCTCAATTTAAATCTTGGTAAAACAAAGATCCAGGGAAAGGGGCATGTGCTGCTACGACCTTTGTTTTTACCTAGGTATAAAATAGGAATATTTCCTATTTTCATATTTTTTACCTTTTTGATGTGTTTTTGTTCCCTGGGGGATACCATTACCTCTACCCCCCACTTTTCGTACGTCCATAGCCATAGTATGTGCTACAAAATGTCCGCTCCAAGTCAGCCAAAAAAAATTATGCATTTAGAATGTCCTCGGTGAAATCATCGGGGTCTTTTGAAAATCTTTTGCAAAATGATCTTTTCAAATGCTTCTAAGTTGTCGAGTTTTAAAGCAAAAATACATTCTAGGTGGACTGAAGCAAAGTCTGTTTGTCTTGAAAACTGTATAATGTATTTGGTGAATAAGCAAATTGTGTATAACAAAGCTGATCATGGTCAAAACTACTGTAAGGACTGGCTCACATCGAAGAATTATTATTTTATGGATGTGTGTGTGTGTGGTGAGGGGGGGGGGAGGTGTTAGAAAATTTTTTAAAATAACAAAAGCAAATTGATTAACAGATAATTATAGTAAAATACGACAATTCTGTGAAAATCAGGTTATGTTGAGGGGGAAGTGGGACTCAGAAGTTCTTTTTCTCTGTTTACCTGCATGTGGTGGGTGCGATTTACGATTTCAAATAGTACTCACTATTAATAATAAATTCTTGTGAGGATTTTTTTTTAAAGAAGAAGAAGAAACAGACAGAACTTTTTTTTTCATGTGTTGCATTAGCCTAAAGTGCTGCTTGTTTGGAATCTATCAAGAGAAATGTGTATGTTTTGTAAAAAAAAAAAAAAAAAACTTTGAAATATTGACTGTAACCTCAGGGCTTAATACATTTTTGTCAACTCTGAAATGCTAGTACATTTTTGCGAGGAACTTTTTTTTCTAAAGAAGAAGAAGAAAAAAAAGACAGAAAATTTTTTCATGTTGTATCTAAATACGTGACAATAAAAACATAAACAATTGTAGTCTATAGCTCTTTAATAGGAGGTGGAGGCTGTCGTAAACTCGAAAAAAGGGAATTTTAAAGGTGAAAATTTTTGTTTTATTTTTACTGGACCTATTCTTCGTCCTAATCTTGGATGGATTCCCCGATATTGGGTGTTGTGTGCAGATATAATGTCTCAAAAAAGATGTTGTTTTGAGTTTTTAGAACTACCTCCTCTTCAACCCTGCTAAGGGAATGTCGAAGTTTGTATCGTTTATCCTAATACGCTCAGAAATTGTTTGTTATCTTTCTCTGTACAAGCTATTTATTAAGGAAAAGATTCTTAGCAGCATTTTGTTTGTTAGAATTCGACTTTTCAAAGTTTAAATTAGACATGATTTGTAAAAAAAATGTTAATCCAACAGAATATTGAGATGGGTTTCGCCCGTCTTTTCAGTAACTAGCAAGGATGTCCTGCCTGACAAGAGAGCGCCAAGCCGGAGCCAGTATTACCGGAATTTGATCTTGGGAGGGGTGTAGCATTTGATTTAGTTGATATGATGGAAGGGGGAGTGTCCGATTACACGAACTTTCTTAGCCATATCAACGTAATATAAGCAAAAATGTATATGCTCTGTAAATTTTGTCTTTGAATTTTTTCAGTGTATTTCTCCTGATGATGAAGACTGACTATGTCTTCGAAATATTCGGAACTTTTGTATTTGTTTTTCACTGTCTATTAAAGGACTTATCCCTATTGAAACTCTTATAAATTTCGTCTTGCATTAGGAGGGGTGGGGAGGGGGGGTCTGAATGTCCAATTAGCTGTAACTATGAGTACATGGGCGTGTAAAGACCCCACGAGCTTCAGATGTGTGAATGAATCAATATGACAGATTGACAGGTCCTTCTGAAGGGGAGGAAAATTGCTAGGCATGGGTCTTTAAGAGGCCCTAGAAGCTTGCCCTATAGGAATAAGGTTTCCTTTGTTTTACGCTTGTTGGAGGGGTCAAGGGTAAAAGGGCTTTTGCTCTTGGGCCATTTTGGCTCTTTCTCATTATTAACTATTTCGAGATGTTCTGCTAAAAAATAGAAGCCGAATTAGTTTTTTTTTCTGGTTTCTGACCTTAGACATTTTTATTCTTCACACCAGTACATGGTCAGTTTATTGCTAAAAATCATCTACCTGACAGTTTAAGATTTACAGTTCATGATTAAAGCCATACAGACGTCAGAAAGTGTGTTTTAAAAATAGGCTGAAATGACTAGCATCTATTCGAGCTGGTTTCATAAGCTCTGAACGATTTTTGCCCCAAGTGAAGCTCTACGAGGAAATTTTTAGGAGAAGGGAGGTAAGTCAGAAACCAAAGATTTCTAGGCCGAAATATTTTGTCTTTGTGGTTTTCTTAGGACGAGGGGAATTTCTTCTATTCAAACCCCCCGTCCATCTTCGTGCAGTTTCATATTTGGAATTAGATTAATTTAAAATACAGAAAATTTATTTCTTTTTTACAATTGACTTCTCAAAAATCCACAAATTTTCTAACTAACTAAGCTTGGTTCTGCCTGGGGTGGGATTTCACGTCCCCTTATAAAAAAGATTTTTTCAATTAGGCGAATGTTTAGTTCGCATCTGTTTTTAATATGATATCAAAAGTTCGCTTCTTTGGCCTGCAAAATTGCATTTCGCTTCATGTTCGGATCAGAGTTGACAAATCTGTTCCTCTGTCCGGTGAAATTTTTGCCTCTGTTGAGGTGGTCGAATATTTTTGCTTGCTTCACTTTCAAATTAGTTGAAAAAATTGTTTTTTTCCTGCCGGCTATTTTGTGGTTAAAATGAATTAAAGCTCTTTATGTACAAGTAAAGTTTGGTATTCTTTTTATGATGGTTGTTCAAAATAGTCATTTTTTTCAAGACATTTTCTATGAAGACGTGAGTGGATTTCGCCTTGAATAGGAAATATCTTCGGAATTCACAAGGGAACGCCTTTTAGTCGAGACTCACTTTTGACAAGATTTACTGTCTTGTGTCAGAACTTATTCTTAGAAAACTTTTTTGAATTCTATTTTTGGGGGTTTGACACAATGCTCAAATTTCTTTTATTTATTAGGATCATAAAATTCCAAGAAAACTGAGAGGCAAACGTCAAGTAGGATGTGAAAGAGGCAAATGTGAAGTAGAAGGATGCCCCAGCACGAAAGAAGTTTCGAACAACCACAAGACACGTAGGCGTGCAACTCCATTCCAGTTTTTCCCCTTTCCACCAAAAAACAGTGTTTATAGGGCACAGTGGATTTCAGCTACTGGAAAGGGTGACATCTGGACTCCTGAACCGTTCAGTTGTATTTGTTCAAAGCATTTTATTGGAAATAAGCCAAGCAGTACTTGCCTAGTTCCGATATTGAGTGTTCCGAATTCTAGTTCGAGTGTTCCAGCTCCTAGTGACTTGTCAAATGTAAGCTCTATTTCTCTTGTCGTGCCAAAGAGGCTTAATCAAATGAAGGTCCGGAAATCGCGTGTGATTCCTAACCAAACGACTCGTTTAACCTGTAGTTTAGAAGATCAAACTAGTCCGAGCGCTTATGAAGAGCTTGTTTTTGAGAAAGGTAAATATTACTATTTTTCTGTAAATATTTTGAAATATCTGATTGTTTGAATTAGTCAAGTGGACATTCTCTCAACGCCCTATGTCCTAAAAAATTTGGGTCCTAAAATTTGTCTTACTCCAGTACATGGTGTAGAAGTCGGAAATCCTCAGATACTCAAAGCGGGTCGGCAAAAAGAAATAGCTTTCTCTGCTAGTCACATTCAGAAGCTGAAACTCCCCTTAGGTTGGAAGAGAGAACAAGAAAAATAATGTCCTAAAAATGCTTTCGTTTGAATGCGTTGCTATCTTTTGGAATAAAAAACAGTTAAAAAAAGAAATGTGGGGTGAAAATGCCTGTAAAACAAATGAGCTGAAAATGTATGACGTCAAACAGCTTAAGAAGATTTTTTTAGTCTGAAGGTATTATTATCATTGAGAATTAAAAAAAAAGAAAAACAATTGAAAGAAAATTCATATAAAAAAGCTAAATACGTATGACATAAAAAAGGAGAAAATCGAGGGTTCAGTCTTTAATGAATAATATCTTCTTGTGTATTTATGCAGTTTTTGGTGGCAAAACTAACAAAAAGCAATACTGCCCAAAAAATTTCGTAGTTTTGAAACAACCAAAAGAAGAAAAAGTTGTGGTTTTCAGGTGTGAATAGACTGTATATGGGTTCTGGGGGAAAAAATCTTTTCATTTTAATGTACATGGTACTTAAAAGGGATGGAGACAGTTTTTTCTTTTTCAATCCAAATTTGCTGTATTTTTTTATTTAACACATATTTTGTATTAAATACGTATTTTTATTTAATTTGTGTATTTTGGGCTGGATCTAAAGCAAATGTTCAGAAAAAAACGCGTTTAGCTATTGGCCCTTTGGCAGGCCCTATTTTTGGAAGACACAATATTTTTTTCCTATTCTTCATTCCCCATTGGGGCTTCCTTGGTCTAAGGACTTAAGGATATTAATTTCGAGTCCTTTGGAATAAAATTGATTTACTCACGTGGGTGAAAAAATCAGCGAAAAAGCTAAAAACTCATGGCACCAGATAGCTTAAGGGGATGTGGCTTTTTCTTTAAAGGTCTGTATGTGTCTTTGGGAATCAGACTTGTCAAATTTATCTGATTAGTCTCATTAATTTGTTTTCACGGTTCAGCGTGGCAATGCTGACAAAAACGTAATACTGCCCCAAAATTTGAAACAACCAGAAGAAGAAGAAGAAAAAGTTGTGGTTTTCAGGTGTGAATAGACTTAAGATGGGTTCTGGGTAAAAAAAAATCTTTTCATTTTAATGTACATGGTACTTAAAAGGGATGGAGATAGTTCGTCCTTTTTTTCAATCCAAAATCACTGGATTTTTTTTTATTTAATACGTATTTTGTATTAAATATGTATTTTTATTTCAAAATATTTGCCGAGGAAATACTGAAACACACGAAGGATTTGATAACTCAGGAACGGTTAAATTGAAACTTTCAAGGGATGTCGAGGGGGGTACTGAACTAAGCATAAAATGCTATGTGCATCCTGGTTGTCGAAAGTGCATATCTACAGTATCTCAGGTACAGCTAATGGTACAAAGTTGTTACTTTCAGCGAATATCGAGGGGAGTGGAGAAATCAAAGGCACTATGTGCATTCAGGCTGTCATATATATATTCTCAACTTAATACAACTAACCGTTCCAGAGATGTTGCAGATATATATATATATATATATATATATATATATATATATATATATATATATATATATATATATAATATATATATATATATATATATATATATATATATATATATTTATATATATATATATATATATATATATATATATATATATATATATATATATATATATATAATATATATATATATATATATATATATATATATATATATGTTGCAGATATATATATATATAAATATATATATATATATATATATATATATATATATATATATATATATATATATATATATATATATATATATATATATATGTTGCAGATATATATATATATATATATATATATTATATATATATATATATATATATATATATATATATATATATATATATATATATATAATATATATATATATATATATATATATATATATATATATATATATATATATATATTATATATATATATATATAATATATATATATATATATATATATATATATATATATATATATATATATATATATATATATATTTATATATATATATCTGCAACATCTCTGGAACGGTTAGTTGTATTAAGTTGAGATTTTCAGGGAATTTTGGGGGTTGAGTGTTGAAGTAAATCAAAAGACAGTGTTTACATCCAGGTTGTCAAAAGGGTCTATCTGCAGTATCTCACAAATGGTAAAGTGCATTAAATTACCACTTTTGAGACATGTTGACGGGGAGTGGGGGTTAAACTAAATAAAAAATTTAGGTTTGAATCATTTGACTTTATTTCTTCTCGTCTTTGGCTTAGTCTGGCTTTTGACTTTTCTGTTTTTTTTTTTTTTTTTTTTTTTTTTTTTTTTTTTTTTTTTTTTTTTTTTTTTTACATATTCAAAAGGACCTGAACTACAACAAATAAATATAGGCTATTATGTGGTTTGAAGCTTGCGGATTTTCAGTTATAAGTGACTACCTCCAAAGCCCAGTTTTTTTTTATTTATTGTTAGCATACAGAATCAAAGCCAGTACGTAAGAGCATTAAAGAGATTGCGTAGGCATGCGCACTACATAATTTCAAGTAAAACCTTAGAATATTCAGGCAAATTTTATTAACATATATAATTCTTGGAGTGAAGGGCTCTGTTAAGCTTATTTCGTGGCTTTTCTTGTAATTTCCTACGAATCTCATATTCTTTCACATTTTTTAAATTTTGTCTCCCCTCTAGATTATTTTCAGGTAATGAGGGTTTTCTGCGTAACTTATTTTTGACGCTAAAACTTAAAAGGGGTTCACATTCTTAAATGTGACTGACTATTTCTGGATAAAAATTGCCACGTTTTATGTTTATGACAAATTTGGGTGTAGGAAATAGGAATTACATGGAAGGGGGCAAGAGCTATGAATAGATTGGGGTGGAAGAGGAGTGTGCACAGCTGTAGTGGCCTTAACTGGTTTACTGCTGAAATGAATTTTTGGTAGTAGTAGTAGGAATAGAAATGGTAGCTAGCCCCGTAGAGGAAGAAGAGACACTAGAGAAAAGCGTCCTCTTTCTGATTGTGTGGTCTTACGATTGAAAGTGTGCTTCATTTGATGTGTGAGTGTCTTGAAAGTCTTATACCTATAGCAGTGAAATCAATCTAGCCTACAAATATGAAATGGTGTTTGTTGTGAGCAAATAATACAAATTAAAAGTGCAGGAAATAAATGTGTTAGGTGGGTGGAAAGTTGCGATTTCATTTAAAGTTTATGTTCCCCTTGAAACATGCAATTCTACTACAAGCCTACAGCTGTAGCTTGCAACAAGGGGACAAGATGCTTATGTTGTTGGATTATTAGTTTCAGGTTTATCCATTCGCTGAGCCAGAATTATAACATTATTTATACTTTTTCTAGAGAATTATCTAAACTTGGTTAAAAAGTAGGAAAATTTACCTATTTTCGTATGTATTTAATTTATTTTTAAATTTAAAAAGATGCAAAGCAAATTTCAATAAAAAATATGTTTTTATTTTAATCGTTTTCAAAATGGCCTAAGAAGTACAAAGTAATTTTCTTGTCGTGAATCTGTGAATCTAAGTAAAAACGAGAAACTGAAAACCAACTTAAAAACGAGAAACTGAAAGCGAGAAAACATATATATTTACACTCTCGAAATATCACTAAGAAGCACTAAAACTGAGCTGTTTACAAGGTACATAACAATTGCACAAACTACAATTACTTTATGCTTTTAAACAGACCCTTAGAAAGGGGAACAAAAGAATGCTGCCGCATTGTGCGGTGCGCACAATGCTGCCGCAAAAGATTGCAAGTTGTGTGGCAGTAAACTGGTTTCAACTTGTTATATCTTATGGTGTGTTCGGGGGGAGGATACACTTGTGTTTAGAATGTATTGCCCAAATCTCGTTATAAGGTTTTGGTGGCTGTTGTGGAGGGGACTTTACATAACACAGATATCGAATTCATCTAAAATCGGTGATTTGAGGAAACGAGTGGAAAAGATCAAGCTACGTAAAGCCCAATCCGTTTTAAGCTCATCTTTTCAACTTATATTCATAGATTCTCGAAAAAAAAGGAATTATTCCTTCTTTTTAGTCTATTTTGGAACGAATTTAAACTTTTTTTGAATTTTTATTATATTCGACTTTTTATTGTTCTCTAAGTCTTCTCTAAGACTTTTTTAAGGTTCTCCAAGACTTTTTAAATCTTTTGTACTTTTTAAGGCTTTTAATCTTCTCTAAGACTTCTAAGCCTTTAGTCGTTTTTACCTATTTACGCTTGTTATTAATTTATTTATTAATTTACTTTAATAATAATTTAGCTATTAATTTAAATTTATTAATATTAATTTATTAATTTATTTTTTAGTCTGCAAGAAACGCAAAACAAACTTTTGTAAATACAAAAAAAAAAAAAATCGAAAGTGTAATTTGGGAGATGGATAAAACCAACTCTCAGCGGTCGAATGAAATCAAAACTGTAGTCCAACCTTAAGTGAAACCTTAATAACCAAAAGTGAAACATAAATATTAAGCCACAGTTTTTATGTTTTCACTAGAATAGATAAAAGTCGCTATCAAAGCCAGGGCATAAGACCAAAGTCACAATCAAGATCAATACACCACTCTTTATACCAAAGTTCAACCTTTATGCCTTGATTCAACTCTTAGATGTCGAACGACACCAAAACCATAGTCTTGCGTTGAAACATAAATACCTGCAGAAAATTTGCATGTAAAACTTGCAGAGGAGACATTAACCTTAAGTGACTTACTACTACTACTAACAACTCACCGCAGCACCAACCTCCCTGAGGCCAATACAGCTATGCACGCTCCTCCTCCATCCCAATCTCTTCAAAACCTCCCCTTTTGCACCCTCCCAGGAAGTTCCCATTTCCCTTAAATAGTTCCTTATGACATCCTCCCACCCCAACCGCAGATGTCCTACTTTCCGTTTAGTCCTAGGCGGTTGACCGAAAAGGTTAATCTTCGGCAATCCGTCATCCCTCATCCGCAGAACGCGTCCTAGCCATTAAATTATTTAAGTGACTATAAACTGAATATAAAGCGACTATTAAGTGACTTAAGTCACTATAAATTTACTATTCATTAGAATAGATAAAATCACTATCAAAGTCAGTAGATTTGATTAACCTAAGTCAAAATCAAGGTCAATACACTGCTCTTTATACTCAACCTTTACCGTAATGCTTCAATTTTAAATCTGCCATTCTTGTTGGCAATTACCATTCCCACAATAGCACGGGAGCTGTTATTCTCTTAGTTTCCTTTTGCATGTTGAGATATTTATTTCCAGATGAAGTTAGAGAGGAATATCTCCCCCCCCCCCTCTATGTTGGTCTGAAGGACCTCTCATGGAAAATTTAAATATGAGTCTTGCACGGAACTTTCTGAAGGTTAAACTTGTTTCTTCAATGTACAATCTACATTTAAGAAGTAAGTTGGAGTCTGCAGTCTACATTGTAGAGTGATAAAACTAGCTAAAATCGAGAAAGGACCTCTGCTGCTGACATAACTTTTTTTTCTCATCGCCGTATTATGATTGGTTTTTCATCAACACAGATACTGCTCTGGTTGTCGTTAGTTTCATCACTGGAAAAGTTTCATCACAGAAAAATTTTCCTGTGATTTGTTTCATTACTGGAAAAGCTTCATCACTGGAAAAGTTTCATCACAGGATTAGTTTCATCACAGGAAAAGTTTTCTGTGATTAGTTTCATCACAGGAAAAGTTTCCTGTGATTAGTTTCATCACTGGAAAAGTTTCATCACAGGATTAGTTTCATCACAGGAAAAGTTTCCTGTGATTAGTTTCATCATTGGAAAAGTTTCATCACAGGATTAGTTTCATCACAGGAAAGGTTTCCTGTGGTTAGTTTCATCACAGGAAAAGTTTCCTGTGATTAGTTTCATCACTGGAAAAGTTTTATTACAGGATTAGTTTCATCACAGGAAAAGATTCCTGTGATTAGTTTCATCACAGGAAAAGATTCCTGTGATTAGTTTCATCACAGGAAAAGTTTCCTTCGAAATATGCCATAAAAGTGTATTTTTAGGTCAAAATTTCAAACTTTTCATGAGACGTCTTTCGGGTCAGTTTTAGTCTCATCTTCAGTCTGCTCAATGGTTCTTCTTTTATAACTAGCTAAAATTTATTTGTGCTTGCTTTGTTTATTTGTAATTTATTTATTTGTATTTTAAGTTTGAAATTTACATTTACGCCCTTACAACATCATTTACTCTTATCTTTAAAAAAATCATTTGGCCCAAAGGATTTGAACAAACTATTCTTCCGTACCACAAAATAGGTTAAAGACTACTTTCAAGTCTTTTTGACAGCCAAAGGTTATCTTTTCAGTTCTATAGTTTTCAGACAAATGTTGAATACGTATTGTTTATATACAGGTGGAACCTAAATTTTTCAATCTTAATTTAGTATATTGCTGTAGTACTAATCAATTTTTAATTTGAGCTTTTCTGTTTAGGTAGAAAAATAATATGAAATTGGTTTTTAAAACTATTTTTGTTTTGTAGCTTCAGAAAAGCTGTCTACAGTCAAGCAAGAAGTAAGAGATGATGAATATGAAGGACATGCTACTAAGATGGCTAATTCTAACACGGCAAAATTAGCCCATCCGCAACAGCAGCTCCCGACTAGACCCGCTCAACCAGGGATCCTCAACTTTTCCTTAGGTTCTTTTAATTTTAATCCATTACCAGTGGATACTGTGCCGCCTGATGATGACCGTTTCATGAGCAGCTTTTCCAGAGTCACAGAGCAACGAGTTCCTGCCCCTGTTTTTGCACGCGACGATGATGACAACGTAATCAGCAGCTATTTCCAAGCCGCTGATCATCGAACACCAGCACCTGTTTTGTCACGGGGTGATGATGACAACGGAATAAGCAGTTATTTCAGATCTACTGATAGTCGAGCCCCAGCATCTGTTTTGTCACGCGATGATGATGACAAGGGAATCAGCAGCTATTTCCAAACCACTTACCACCGATCACGAGTATCTGTTTTGCCAAAAGACGATGACGATACAGCAAAAGGAAGGTTTGGCTGGGAAACTGTTAATGATATACCTTTCCCATATATCTTCAGAAATGGTGAAAAGTATACACCAGTGACATTATTTGAGCAGAAAATTTTGATTAAATTCAAATTTCTTTTGAAACCGGATATTTACAGTTGTGTGTGTATAAGAAGTGTATTTGCAACACCCAATGAAGCGCAACTTCTATGTGACATAAACGCTAAGCATTGTGATTTCTATTATTTCAAGAATCAAAATGCTTTCACTTCAAATGACCTGCTCGTGAAAGTTAGTGACGCTAAAGAATTTTACTTGTTCCTTGAAGTTGTTCACAAGAAACTTATTGAAAAGTCCACGGATCCTTCAGACAGGTGTGGTTTCTTCAAAATAAATGACGATTGTGTTATACCATATATAATGAAAGGCGGCGTGAAATATGTTCCTGAATGTTATTTTGAAACGGATAATTTAAAAAGCAAATCAGAAATTATATCTGGTTGGGATCTTGGTTATCTGAAATTCTGTTTTAAAGTAGAAGGTCTTAGAAACAAATTATCAGCCAATGATCAGTATGCAGTTGTAAGTATGGAACACATAAAAAAGCATTATCAAGTTGGAACAGAATTCGTTGAATATTGGCCACACCAAGCCAATATTTCCTTAAATGGATATTCTGATTCTACACATACAGGTATGTGGACTAGAATGCCTTTATCTCTCTCAGAAGTTAAACCCAGTGAACCAACGAAAAATATTTCAAGGATATTAGTGTCTGCACAAAAACACTTTAGTCACATCTTCTGCTTCTATTCGACGCCAGCCTTGGGATAAACAACCTCCAAGAGCAACCGAAGAACTTCAGCAACGTCCAAGGATTTTAAATACAAATGGAACAAATTCACATATGGCTAGGCGACCTAACTTGATCAATGGTTGGATTTCTGGGAAAGCTCAACGTAATGCTGTGTTGGTAAGATTTGATATTTTGTCTATCTGTCTCTCTCCCTCATCCTGTGGTAGCCCAATGGACTGATTTCTGCTTGTTAATACGGTGCCCGGACTCGAAACCAGCTGCCAGAACGCTGAGCGGCAGCCTTGCTACCCGGCAGCTAAAACGTCGACAATTGTTGACGATCTATGCGCCGTCAGTGGTTCTGGAGGATCTTTATCCTTTTTATTCTTATACCTCTTCCTCTTTTTACCCAATTTTTCTATTTTTCCGTACTTTAAATACAAATGGAACAAATTTGCATATGGCTAGGCGACCTAACTTTATCAATGGTTGGATTTCTGGGAAAGCTCAACGTAATGCTGTGTTGGTTAGATTTGAAATTTTGTCTATTTGTCTCTCTCCCTCATCCTGTGGTTGCCCAATGGGCTGATTTCTGCTTGTCAATACGGTGCCCGGGCTCGAATTCAGCTGCCGCAACGCTGAGCGATAGCCTTGCTATCTGTCCCTGTAAAAAAGCCCCAGCAGCTAAAATATTGACGATCTATGCGCCATTATTGGCTCTGGAGGATCATTATCCTTTTTATTTTTATACCTCTCCAAGACCGTATTCAGGGGTGGGGGTAGGGGATTTGACCCCCCCCCCCCAAAAAAAAAAATGTGTCTGACTACGAAAAAACGTAACAGAAATGGATGTTAACACATTTTTTATGCATTTTTTTAGTTTTGTTTTGTGTAAACCCACCCCCTACCCCCGAAAAAATCCTTGTGTAAAACACCCCCCGACAAAAAATCCTGGATCTGGCCCTGTACCTCTCCCTCTTTTTACTCCATTTTTTACTCAATTTTTCTATCTTTCCCCACCTTTCACTTCTCCTCTTGGTGTTATTGGTGTCTCTTTTTCTCTTTCTTTGTTTTCGTGTTTTCTTTAATTGTAAGTTTTCGATTTGTGGGATTGGAAGGATCTTCCATCTTTCATAACAAATGTAGCTTTTCGTATCCTCATGGCAGTAATAGTGTTGCTCTTTGGCGTAGCTTTTTAGTTTGAAGGTAGTACTTATTTTCAAAAGTGGCATTTTTGATTGTCCTTGACTCTAGAATTTTTCTGTGGCACCCATGGTTTCAGGTTACAAAAAGAACCAAAGATCAATGCTGCTTTTTGGCGTTGGTTTTTTAGTTTGAAGGTAGTACTTATTTTCAAAAGTAATATTTTTGATTGTACTTGACGCTGCACTTTTTCTGTGGCAACCCTGGTTTGAGGTTACAGAATTCAGCCAACCTGTTGAAAAATAAAGATGAGCTTCTTGAAATTCCTAAATTGATAAATTGGGACTTTAAGTACAGTGGATTGTATATTTGGTGTCAGATATAGATTGTCAGCTGTTGTAAATGGTAGAATTTAACTCTCTATAATAAAATAGAGCTTTATTTAGACTGTCTATACTGCTAACAGAGGAATAGAAAAGAAAATCGAAAAAGAAACTTATAAGAAGGGATAGACTCATGTCTCCTGTACATTTCTTCTCTATACAGAATGTAAATAGAGGAGTATAAAAACAAACGAAAAGTAAATTTATAAGGGGAATCACTCATGCCTCCTCTGTACGGAATGTAAATAGAGGAGCGTAAAAAAAAAAAACGAAAAGGAAACTTATAAGGAGAATCACTCATGCTTTCTATGCACAGAATGCCAATAAAGGAGTATACATGAAAAATGAAAAGGAAATTTATAAAAGGAGACACACTCATGTCTCCTCTATACGGAATGTAAATAGAGGAGCGCAAAAGAAAAAACGAAAAGGAGACTTATTAGAGGAGAATTACTCATGCCTTCTCTGCACAGAATGCAAATGGAGGAGTATACAAGGAAAATGAAAATGAAATTCATAAGAGGAGACACACTCATGTCTCCTCTATACGGTATGTAAATAGAGGAGCGTAAAAGAAAAAAAAGAAAAGGAAACTTAGAGGGGAATCACTCATGCCTCCTCTGTAGGGAATTTAAATAGAGGAGCGTAAAATAAAAAACGAAAAGGAAACTTATTAAGAGGAGAATCACTCATGCCCCCTCTGCACAGAATGGAAATGGAGGAGTAGGCTATAAAAGAAAAATGAAAAATGAAACTTATAAGAGGAAACACACTCATGCATAGGAAACGCTTTTTGGAAATTATCTCAGAAGTGTGAAAATTGAAATGCGGCCTTTAGGCATGACAGTGTTGGTATGATTCATTAACAGTTGTTACTCCTTTTTGTGCTTAAAAAAATGGCAGCGTTAAGCAACAATTCATGAATTATTCTGGAAGAGCGTGTAAAATCAGATTTGTTTCTGAAGGCATTTCGATCAATGCTTTTCTATGACGTTTTGTTTTTTTGAGTCTGCTGAATCACATCATATTTTCTATAATTCTGGTTGGTACAATCAAGTGCAAGGAAAAAGAGGGTTGTTACCGCAAAAGAATTTGGTCTATTTTTTTCAATTACTACCCTCCGCCCCCTGCTTCTATTGGGTCGAAAATCACTTTTTTCAAATTTTTTACTTTCATCTATTTTTTCTCTTTGTCTCAATGCGACATCAAACTAAGAATAAAATTGCTTTGAAATAAAGTACAGTTACTGCTGCTACTACTATTATCAGGTCACCGCAGCACCAAGCCGCCTGAGGCCGGTACAGCTACGCACGCTCCTCCTCCATCCCAATCTATTCAAAGCCTCCCTTTTTACACCCTCCCACGAAGTTCCTATTTCCTTTATATCTTTCTTTATGACGTCCTCCCACCCCAGACGAGGATGACCTGCTTTCCGTTTAGCCCTAGACGGTTGATCGAAAAGAACAATCTTCGGCAATCTGTCATCCTTCATCCGCACAACGTGCCCTAGCCATCTCAACCTTTCTTTCATTATAGCCCTAAAGAGCTGTATTGAACCACATTTTTCGTACAGCCTACTGTTTGAAATACGGTCAGTCATCTGGGTACCCAGAACAATCCTTAAGCGATTTCTCCGGAATACATCTAGTAAATCTTCATCCGCTTTTCGAAGCGCCCATGCATCAGAGCCATATTTGACTAATGTCATCACTGTAGCTTCTAATATTCTAATCTTGGTTTGCAGACTTGTCTTCCTATTCCTTCAAACTTTTTTTAATTGTGAAAAAAACACCGTGAGCCTGGCGTGAGACATCTTCACTACTCCCACCATCTTTACTAATAATAGTACCAAGGTAAGTGAAGCTGCCCACTTGATCAGTCTTTTCATCACCCAACGTCTCCTTTTCATCTTCACTTATTCCTAGGCCTTAGTGACTTAGTCTTCTTAACCTTAATTTTCAAACCTATTCTAGCACCCTGAACTCGCAAAACCTCTAAAAGTTCATTCATTTGCTCACACTTTCTTCTAGGATGCTTACATCATCAGCATAATCTAAGGCCAGGACACTTTTTCCTCCCCATTTGATTCCTTGGTCTCCCATTGCGTTTCCTGTGCTCCTTGATACAAAATCCATCAAAATAATTCATATAAAAGGAGATAGAACACAGCCCTGCTTAACTCCTGATTTAATACAAAACCAGCTGCTAACCTCATTTCCTACCTTAACTGCAGCCGTGTTATTCTCGTACATAGCACTAAGCACTTTAATGTATTTGTCTGGTATACCATACAAAGATAAAACCTTTGCTATAGCTCTTCTATCAACAGAATCGAACGCTTGCTCATAATGTATAAAACTAAGGTCCAAAGGTGTTTGACAAATCAGGGCACTTCTCAATTATTAACCTAAGAGTGAAAATTTGGTCGGCGCATCCTCTACCTTTTCTAAAACCGCACTGTTCTTCTCTTAAAACTTCGTCTATGGCATCTCTCAGTCTAAAAAGTATCATATTACTAAGTAATTTGCTACCTACAGAGACCAGACTAATGCCTCGATAATTACCACACTCACTTTTACCACCTTTCTTATAAAGTGGCTTAATTGAGGTTTTCCTAAAATCATTTGATACTTCCCCTTTTTCAAAAATCATATTCATAATCTTCAGTAACTTTTTTCTAACCTCAGAGCCACCATATTTAAGAAACTCATTTACTACCCTATCAGCACCTAGAGTTTTTTTTTATTTTTTAATCCTTTTAGTACTGTTGTTAATTCTTCCTCGCAAAACAAATCTTCCCTCACATCCAAAGTATCACAAACTTTTTCATTTTCCTCTCTATTTTTACCTGCAACTCTATCTCGGTTTAGCAAATTCTCAAAATGTTCTGCCCATCTCTCTTTAATTGTTTCCTAATCGCTAATTGTGGCCCCATTTCTATCTTTAACTGGGCCAAGTCAGGATTGACTGCTCCCTCACAATTTACTGACATGTCAGTACAATATTTTGCTATTATCCCGTCTAGCTGCATCTTCCAGATCCTCGGCAATTTTATCCATGGCCTCCACTTCACACCTCCTTAGTTCATATTTTAATGCTTTCTCCACTTTCTTTACATTCCTTTTGTTTTCATATGATCTATCACTAAGGTAATTCTTGTACAAGTCCTTTCTCCTTTCTATCAAACATAAAGCTTTTTCACTAATATTCTTAGCTGCAGTTCTAGCTTTCTTCCCTACGACACCTTCAGCAACTTCACAAATTATTTTTCTAAAATTATTCCAACCATCTTCCACATTATCAAATTTTAAACTCTCAAGTTTAGCACTCAATTGTTCCTGGATGGTTTCTCTCAAATTCTCATCCTGGAGTCTACCAACATCATAACTTCCCGGGAGGTTGTTACCCTTCCGAAATTTGAGCTTTAAACTAACCCTTGACACAACCAGATGGTGGTCTTTACTTTTAGCATCAATAACAGCACTCCTATATACCCTAGTATCCTGTATTGATCCTGCCATTCTTCGGTTTACTATAACATAATCAATAAGGTTTGCTGTCTTACCATCAAGTGAATACCATGTTAATTTATGAGCCATTTTATGACCAAATACCGTGTTGGTTATAACTAGATTGTTATTACCTACAAAATTGCAAAAGTCTGCATCCATTACTGTTTTCTTTTCCTACACCAAATTTACCTAGGCTAGGATACCATCTATCCCTATTTCTACCGACCTGGGCGTTAAAATCTCCTAGTAAAAACATCATATTTCTACCTGGGACCCTGTATATTTGCTCCTGTAACTGTGAGTAAAATTCATCTGAGTCACTAGTACCTCCGTCAGTTGGTTCTACAGGGGCATATACTACTATAACTGATACCTCGAACTTTTTAGTCATAAAATGAGCAATTAGTATTCTATTTTTAATGCCTTCCCAGCTTAAACAAGACTTAGCAGCTTCCTTATTCATCATGAGCCCTACTCCGTATCTATGTACCCCATCCTTCCTGCCTGAGTAAACAAATTCTATATAACCTAATTTCAGACTTCCTACCGCTGGGATGAGTTTCTGAAACTCCTAATAAGTCCAGTCTATCAAACTTAATTTGATTCCAACGATCTTTATTGCGAAATTTTACTTTGACATGTCAATAATTTTTTCTTATGAGGGGTGGGTGAGGCTGATAGAATCCGAACTCCCAAAAAAAATCAATAAAACAGGTGGTGAGGCCCAATTGAGCTTATAATACTGTGGTTTTTATTATATGCCGCCATCTAGGAAAAGATTGGTATGCCATTGTGTTTCAAAGTCTAATCTTTATATCTTCATGCTTTACATTAGTTTTTATTTGTTTTATTTTAGATACAGCCAAATGCATACAGAGTTCTGAAAACAGTCATTGATGGGAAGAACATCCCCGCCATTAACCTAAGTCCCTCAGTCTATTCACCTGATTTAGTGACATTTCACGTAAGTCAACTTAGTGACATTTTATGTAACTCAACTTAGTGACATTTCATGTAAGTCAACTTCTTGGATTTTATAAGCGAGTCATACATCCAGGGTCGGCGCCCGGCGAGAAACAATCACTAGATTTAAGTGATTTTTCAGTTGATTTAGGAATTTTCTTCGACAATCTAGTGATTTATGTGCTGATCTAGTGTTTTTTTTTGGTTATGTAATGTAAAAAATCACTAGAAATAATGATCGATCACTAGGGGTGGCAATCCTACATATATCTATCCTAAAATTTTTCTATCCATCGGATCAAAAAATTATACAGATTTGTAGATTATAACAGCGCGCACGTAATAAAGCGTTGTATCTGACATCTCTCCCGTGGAAAAATACAGGATAGACCGACCATGCTTGGAGACAAAGGTTCAAAGATTTGCGGTCAAAGATGAAGTGTTATAAGATGATAACGTGGAACTGAAAATTTTGAAAACGTAACAGCCAGTGCTTCCATTCCACTAATGTGGGAATAAAGTATTTAAGTGCGAAAAAAAGAGTAGAATTATAGTAGGACACAATCCGGAAGTAAGTGTGTTATCGTGCTTACTATTTGAACAGGAATGTTAACAGAATTGATTCTTACGCCATATTACCAGTGTTTCCACTTCATTTCTTTTTCAATCCCTAAAAGGCTGGTGGAAAATCCCTAGAAATCCCTATTTCAAACAATAGGCTGTACGAAAAATGTGGTTCAATACCGCTCTCTAGGGCTATAATGAAAGAAAGGTTGAGGTGGCCAAGGCACGTTGTGCGGATGAAGGATGACAGATTGCCGAAGATTGTTCTTTTCGGCCAACCATCTAGGGCTAAACGGAAAGCAGGTCGTCCCCGTCTGGGGTGGAAGGACGTCATAAAGAAAGATTTAAAGGAAATGGGAACTTCGTGGGCGGGTGTAAAAAGGGAGGCTTTGAATAGATTGGAGCGGAGGAGGAGCGTGCGTAGCTGTGTTGGCATCAGGTGGCTTGGTGCTGCGGTGAGTTGTTAGTAGTAGTAGTAGTAGTAGTTGTAGTAATAGTAGTAGTAGTAGTAGTTTCCAAGTTACAAGTAAAGCCTTATTAGGCTGAATTTTAATAGCATTTGTTCAAGGCGACCTATTTTGCAACTCAAGACCTTTACTTGTACCAAGATATCTTCTTTTGACGTTTAAACAATGCTTTTTATTTATTGACTAGTTGAGTTCGGCTTTGATTTATAGATTCCGGATCCAGATCTCAGATTCTGGACTATATGAATATATTTTATTTATTTGTTTTTCTTTGCCATTAGTTTTCCTTCTCTATTACTACTTTTGCAACACCCTCGTCTTATTTGAATTGGTACGAAGGATTGGGCTGAATGATATCCAACCGGTCACTTTTTGTGCCAGGACGACTTTGCCGCCGCGCTACCTATTCGCAGAAATGTGATTTTCAAACAACACAGGAATTCCGTGGTGACTTATAAACTGTCAGATTTCTCCCAAAAATGGCAGCTGAGAGTTCGGTATCACCTCTCTCTTTCATTACTTTTAGCTCATCAGTCGCATTCTGTTCAGTGCTTCCACTGTGCCCGAATTTTAGGGGATTACCCTGAAAATCTCACAAAAATGGACGCAAAAACGCTTGGGCCTAGAAGTGTCAAAGCTTTAAATCCGGCCCTGGATATACTACCAGAGAAAAATTAAAGTAGTTGAGGCAAAAAACGGGTAGATGATGATGCTTTACTACTCTTTGCTTGTTATTAAGCACAATTGTCGTTTTAGAAAAATTGTTGATAAACTTCTGATAAGAATACGTAATTGATGACAGTGTTCCTGAAAAAAAGGTCCATGGTTTTCGGGCTAGCTTTGACATAAAGAAAGAAGCCCGTTTAGGGAAATAAGTTATGGATTCTCTATTATTTTTTTTAATAAGAATTGTTCTATCAATTTTAAAGCTTTAAGCTTGTACAACTCCCATAGTTAAGTTGTTGAATTTCTGGAATATCTTTATACGGTAAAACTGGAACACAATTTTGAAAACTGTCACTAGGCCGCTTGTGTTTTATTTTTTCTTTTTTATTGATTTCTCTTTTTTAAGCATTGATAAATGGGGACTTTTCTGGACATCTATTTCATAAATGTTCAAAGCGAGAATTCAAAAACGACTATTTTCGTATGCTATGTGCACATGTTAATGAGAATGTTAAACATAAGTGTGTATATAAAAGTGTTTTTAAGAAATGGGTAGAACCCTGAGAATGTGTTGAACCATGATAAAGTTGTAAGAAGTAATATGGAAAAGAGGGAGAAATTTTTAGATCATTTGGAAGTGAGGGAAGATTTGATTTTGCGAAGAGATGTTATAGACAGTACTAAAATATTTAAAACAAGTAAGACCTCAGGTGTTAATAGTATGGTAAATACTACTACTACAACTAACAACTCACCGCAGCACCAAGCCGCCTGAGGCCAACACAGCTACGCACGCTCCTCCATCCCGATCTATTCAAAGCCTCCCTCATTACACCCTTCCGGGGAGCTTCTATTTCTTTTAAATAATGAAAAATTGCCTGCCTAGCCCGTTTTCTTACCCTGGTAAATCGTCAACAAAAAGTATGTATCAAATTTTAAATATCCTTCCACTGGATCTTTTCTCTTCTTTCCATTCTGTTCTTTATATGATTAAACATGTTCAAGGTCTTTTGCCTGAGTATTTTTATTTGCATAATAATTTTTTTCAGGATGATAATCAGGTTTTGCATACATATTGGACCCGTGGCAGTTCTGTTGTCCGTCAGGCTTTAATAAAATCTGAAAGGTCCCGTTTTTCACCAAGGCATAGTATTATATATAATTGGAATAAATTTCATAGTTTTATAGATTTGAATAATTCATTGGTTAATAATAAAATTAGATTAATGAATCATTTAATCAGTAATTATTAATTTGATTTATTTTCTGGGGTGGATGCTCCTCATTTCATTTTATTTATTTGGTTACTTTGATTTTTTGCGGATTTTGTTTGTTGTTACCGTACGGAGAGTTGAACAGCAATCTTTTTATTCCGGTATCTGGAGATAGTATTAGTTATTTATTGTTGAGTGTATATAAACCCACACACGAGTTATTCTCACTGTGGGTAATTAATTTGATAGTTTTGTAAAAATTTTTTTTTATTGATTAATAAAGAACTTGAACCCAGACGCAGACGACCTGCTTTCCGTTTAGCCCTAGACGGTTGGCCGAAAAGGATAATCTTCGACAATCTGTCATACTTCATCCGCAGAAAAAGCCCTAGCCATCTCAACCTTTCTCTCATTATAGCTCTAGAAAGTGGGATTGAACCACACTTTTCGTACAGCCTACTGTTTGAAGTTACGAGCTTGAGAAAATTTGCCTTATTTTTTAGAAAAGGGAAAATACACAAATGTGGTTTGTTCTCAGTTCAGGGCCGCTAAAGTTACTATGTAAACTGCAAAAATATTTACTTAGCGTAAAGAGTGAAGTGTAAAGGAGGAGGCGAACCCCCTCATATACTTAATAATTTCTGTTTGTTTTAAGTTTTAATGTTGCTCCTTACCTTCAGTTGAAAAAAAAAGTTTTTTTAATTTAACTTCTGATCGTTTTTTAAATAATCCCAGGAAATACCCTCCCCACGAAAAAATACCCTCCCCACGGAAATATCCTCTAGAAAATTTAATCCCGGTGAAAATTTACCCAGGACAATTATTCTCCTTTTATGTTTTATATGGCACGGAATGACTGAAAACGACACTTTGCTGTGGAACTTTTTTTTTAAGTCCGTGCAGCCAGACCACAATCAATCATAACTCCACATTTCAAACCCAGAAAATAAGTGAAAGCGAGGCCGCATGCAGGGTTTTTGTTCTGGGAGTAAAAAAAAATATAAGACGCATCAAAGATTAGTTTATATACATTTTGTTACTTTTTTTACGAGTCGGACAGTTTTTTTTTTTTTTTTGGGGGGGGGGGGGGCTCAAACCCAGTAACCTCCCCCCTGTATACGGCCTTGCCTGAAAGATACAAAAAAAGAGCTTCGTTTTTTATGCAGTGGTGAATGTAACCAAATCCTCTGAGTCTGGTCAGGTGTCCGATAAAAGTTCTCCGCTATAGCAGAAAGGAAGTAACGAAAAAAGCAGTTGCAAAGACAGCCTATGGGCCCTAAAATATTCAGATGCATCTTGCGACTTGCCCTGCAAGGAAGAAGGGGACGTCGTCTTATATCTGGATTGATGCAATTATGAATTTCTGCCATTTAAATAGGGTCCATGTTCTAAAGTTAAATTGAAGATTAAAGAATTAAACCAAATTGAATTAAAATCTAAAATTGAATTTTAATTTTAATTGGTGGTCTAAATACCACCGGCCATTAATATCACCATCATGGTGGCATTTTTTTCTATTCAGTGTGGCAGTTTCAATGTGGCATTCAGTAGCAAACAATAACCTAAATTGTTTGCTACTGATTATAACATCAAATTGAACTGTATTTCATAGAAAGGATGTAAATACAGTTAAAAAAGCATTTGAAGCCTCTTTTGTTCATCGTATTTTTAAAGGGTTTCTTCTTCAATTCACTATCCACATCTTCTCTCTTTTTTTTTTTTGCAAGGACTATTGAGTATATGACCTGTATTGATTTGTTACTGGATATGACGCCGTGATCCCCAATATGGGGCGCAGGCTCCGCCGGTGAGGCTTGTCAATATCTTGGTGGATCACGCAGAGGACGTGTACTCTTTGGCTAACTATACTTTAGAGCCTTACTTAGAAAAAAAAAATTCATTCTAATGACGTTACATTCAAATGCATTTAAGAGCAAAAAAGTTATATGATGATATCGCAATGACGTTATACATTGTATAAAAGGTGTTGTATTCAGACAATATTTTTTCATTAGATACTAAGTTAAGGGCCTTTTAAGCTTTCTTCATGTGAATATATATAGAGTTCTGAATAAGAAAATTTTGATATTACGAGGTGCATCAGGATTTTTGAAATGCCTAGGTGGGCTATGCCACAAAATCATTTGGGAACAACTGATTCAACGGCAAGTGGAATGGTGTTTATTAATAGGATATAGATACTTAAAAAAAAAAGTTTGAAGCTTCTTGTTCTTCGCATGTATACGATGTATCTTTTTCCATTCACCTCTTCTTCTTCCCTTAATTTTTTGCAACGACTATTGGTAGTATAATCCCACTATTTTTTCCTTTTTTTTTACAGGATTTAACGGCAAGTGGAATGGTATTTCACGGAATGGATATAGATACATGTAAAAAGGCGTTTGAAGATTTGAATGTGAAGGATATATTTGAACCAAATTTGTAAGTTTTTTTCAAATTATATTTTAATCATTTAGTACAGAAATAATATGGAACAAATGCTCATAATCTTAAGTAATGCTTTATTGAACAGCGGGATATTGACAAGCTACAAAGCAGACTTTTTTTTTTTAGTTCGTCTCATAAAATTAATCAAAATTAGGCAAATAAAGCGTTACAATTTAAATAATTAAACTAAAATATAATTTAAGTAAAAAAATATTTTAAAATAAAACAAAAACACTAAAATATAGAAAATAATACTATCATTGCACAATCCTTGACTTAATAAAGGAAATCCCTCCTATGTAAAAAAAAAAAAAATTCCACTGCCACTTCGTTGTTGTTGCAACTTGTGAGAGGACTCATTAGATTGAAAATTGAAAGTTCTAGTGTCCTTTATCAGAATCATAAATGATCGAAGAGCAACCAGTTCCTCTTCTCTGGCTTTTTTGCTCTCAGGCATCCCCGTAACCCCGCATGATATGGCATCATAAACATAGCAGAGGAAGCCCAATAATATTCCGCTGGGAATAATATGAATCACCTAGCTCCAAAAACAAGGGCCCTATATTATGACAATTTCCCACCGTCCACAGATACGTAAAAGAGGTGGGCATATTTGATTTTGGATTTCCGGTTATTTGAAACATTACAAAACCCTTCCCGGGGCCAATTAAGTGTTTGGTGGAAGGGGGGCCGAAAATAAGCTCATAAACTGTTTGTCTCGGAAATTTTTTCGTAACGCTGTTTGCTTGAAATTTCATACGTAAATCCCCACACCTAGGGAGCCCTAATATACAAGAATTATTCTGGGCTGGCGGCATCGACCCCCCTAAAATATGAATTCCAAAAATGGACAAAATTTCTTTTATCCCATCAGCTATAAACCTATATCATTGAGTCTTCGAGCTAAGGGAACCCCAATGTTTTTTTTTTTTTTTTTTTTTTTTTTTTTTTTTTTTTTTTTTTTTTTTTTTTTTTTTTTTTTTTTACAAAAATAATGCCCAAAATATTGCAAAATTTTTTTCGCTCAAACAGCTTGAAATCAGCATCCGAAAATTCAAGGCCCATAGGATCCTAATCACAAACGAATTCTATGGTTGGGGCACGTGCCCCGTGAAAGTAGGGTCCGAAAATGCCCAAAAAATTAATTTGTCAATGGACTTGCACTTGTTTTCTATTTTTTGGGCTAAGAAGACCCCAATGCACAAAAAATGAATGGAACAAACACTAGTGGTCTCGAAAATGAATTGTTCCCAAAAACGCGGCAAAAAGTTTTTTTCTCAATAGCTTCAAACTTATATCCATAATTTCTTAGATAAAGAGCAGAGATCTCACAAGGGGGCTCTCCCTCTAATTTATTTGTAAATAAAAATAAAGTCTGTAAAATTGTGGTATGACGCGCCACCGTTTGATTGGCTCACTATTTAGATTGGATAATGAGAAGAATGTAATTAATGTGAATGGATCAATAAGATTAATTTCTCTTAGATAAATTTAAGTAATTTTAATCTTTAGTTTCTGAATTAAAATGGAATGTCTTAATTAAAAATTTAATCCTTCATTAGAGTTAATTACTTTGAAATTATTATAAAACAGATTAATAAAAAATCATTAATAAAACTAGTGAATGGACAAAGATGAAAATGCTGACATTAAAATCACTGAAATTTTGACTTTCCAAAACCTGGCTCTTTGGTGGTAAATGCAGCGGTTTTACAGATTCGATTTCTGAATTAGATAAAATAAAATATATATAAAATAAATACTATTAATCAACGTTAGTCGATTAACCAATGTAGATGAATACTGACTGAATATCTATTGCTGCCTTGCCTTCGTTCAGTAATTACAGTGGTTTTCCAGTTGGAAACAACAGGTGGTTCCGCAAAGTCTTTATTTACCTTGATTAGTATTTAACTACTTTATCTCAAGACAAGGCTGAATAAAGAGGAATTAAAGTGGATAATATAAGCCAGAAAAAGCGTTCTATCACACATTGATAACAGTAATTACTGGGGAAAAGTTAGGTGGAAGATTGGTCCTTATTTTTGCCCGATTTGTGGCGATTATGAGGATGATTTAATCTGTTTTCTTGGTTGTTATAGGAAATTAAATAAACGGAGAGAATAAATTTTCGTGGGGGGGGGGGGGGGTATATGAGGGAGGACTCAGTGGACTGCATACTAGGTGATAGAAATTTCATTATGCTTCAGAAGTAGCTATTTAATAGTTTGGATTTAAGGGTGTATTCTTGTTTGTAATGTTTTTGTTGTTACCAAAAAGCCTTTTAGTGTTAATAAATATAATACAATGCCATTATACCATTGATGACAAGCATTTGATTATGTTATAAACAGGCGTTGGAATCAGCTGGTAGAAGAACCTTAGAAAAGGTCTTATCAGTGTATGGTATACCGGATAAATACATTAAAATAAGTGTTGCTTGGTATTGAATCAGGAGCTAAGCAGTTTTGTTTTCTATGCCTATTTGTATAGCTTATTTTATTATACTTTTTCTTACCGAACACGGGAAAGGCTATGGGTATGTTTATAAAGGATGTTGATTGGGTCACAAGTCAGAAAAAGTCACAAATTTACCCAGGTCACAAAAAGTGAAGATGGCAAATTGTGAAAAAACATTGGTTGTATCAGTGTATGACGGAAGAATATCTGATAAATTTGATTTTTTTTTTTATTAACTTGTAACTGACAAGGTTCTAGAAAACTTCATTATGATGCCATTATACCATTTGTGACAGTTTTTACAATTTATAAAGACGATAAAGTCCAAGCTATTTTAATGTACATTTTAGCATCGCAGATTTATTGAAAGTCTAATTTCGCTGTGCGCGTTTCCCTAGTAATTTGAGCTCAGTATTTATGAGTGAATATAGTTAACCAATGTTTTTTTATATATATACATATATATATATATATATATATATATATATATATATATATATATATATATATATATATATTATATATATATATATATATATATATATATATATATATATATATATATATATATATATATATATATATTTATATATATTATAAGTGCTTTAACATCTTCAGGAATAAAATAGGAAGAAATAAAAATAACATTAGCCTTCTGTCTTTTCTTTGGAAAAAAAGAAAACAAGTGCTACTGAGTGGCTTCAACCAATCATTCTTGTAGAAAGCAGAAAGTAATATGTTTCGAATTGTTTTACTTAATTATGTTACCAGAGCAACAGTTTGATTCGGATCTTTTTTGTTGTATATTTCCAGTTTCAATTTACTTGGAGGAAGTGGAAAAGGCCTGAAATCTTTTAGTTTAAAAAAAGATGGTAAAAATCGTATTGTACTGTTTCAAAAATTGTGTCAATTCGTGACGCTTTAAATATGCCCAAATTATTTTTCTGCAATCGGTATGGAATTTACTTGGCATGTAAGCTAAACAAAATGACAAAAATCTGTAAAGAAAATGAGTTCGATTCTTGAAGACCTAAAAAAGTCAAAAGTTTCCTGGTTTCCAGGAAACAAGGTCAAAAGTTTCCTGAAAATGAGTTGTGTCGATTCTTGAAGACCTAACAAGGTCGAAAGTTTTGCCTATCAGCTTGAAATTTACAAAGCACGTAAGTGGGACCAAAACCTCTATCTTTTAAGCTAATTTCTTTGTATTGATTTGAGACGCAAGAATTTTGTTTGTCAAAATCATGAAAGCAGAAGTCTTTAATAAGTAAATTGACATACATTTAAGAATAAAAAATTTGCAACAAAACAAAATGAACAGATTCTTTTACTACATAGTGAATTAAGCTAGGTCTATATTCAAGGCTGTTTAGTAGATAGGGGCCGGAGATGACTTCAACGCCATTTAAGAGGAATTTTTTTTGAAAATTAAAAATATTATCAAAAATTACTACAAAATGGATTAGGAATTTTTACTTGAATAAAAACGACAAACTGGACATTCGTCAACAAGAAATCTTCAATAATCATTGTCTAAAAGATCTAAGCCAAACCTTTTCTGTTGATGCAAGAAAAACTTCTTCTGTTAATGTAAAGAGATTTTTTGTGTATATGTTTTGTATAAAGAAATGTTAAGAAATTTCAACTCCTTCTTGCGTAACCGGTTTTATTTTCAGGGGGCAATTGACTCAGCTAAAACGCTACGGATCAGCAATTGGTAATTCCTTGGAAAATATCTACCTCATTCCTGTATCTTATGTTAAACGATATATGCCGCAGATTAAACACATCATGTCCACTGAAGCGAAAAGAAATGTGTCGAAAGTAAGGTAAATTCAAGTCTTGCGGTTCTTTGTGCCCAGTGAACAAAAAACACAGTTGTTAAAAGTAAAGTAAAGATGTTTTTTTTGTTTGTTTTTCTGTGCAGTAACTGCTGACTGTTAACCACTTATTCTATTTGGCGATTATATGAAGGAAATTGTATAGGTCTCTGTACTTTTTTCTGTGTAGTCACTGCTCCTTATTCTGTTTGGAGATTATTTGAAGGAAACCTTATGTGTCAAATGAGCAGAATAAAAAATTTCCGAAAGTGAAATAAAGACAACTCTTGTGCTTTTTTCTATGCAGTCACTGCTGGCTATTAACTGCTTTTTGTTTTATTTGGAGATTACTTGAAGGAAATTGTATATGTCTTTATACTTGTTTCTATGTCTGCTGTTTATTCTGTTTGGAGGTTATTTGAAGGAAACTTTATGTGTTAAATGAGCAGAATAAAAAATCTCCGAAAGTAAAGTAATGACAACTCCTGTGCTTTTTTTATGCAGTCACTGCTGGCTTTTAACTGCTTTTTGTTCTATTTGGATATTACTTGAAGCAGGCTATATATGTCATTATACTTGTTTCTGTGTAGTCACTACTCCTTATTCTGTTTGGAGATTATTTGAAAGAAACCTTATGCGTCAAATGAGCAGAATAAAAAATTTCCGAAAGTGAAGTAAAGACAACTCCTGTGCTTTTTTCTATGTAGTCACTGCTGGCTGTTAACTGCTTTTTGTTCTATTTGGATATTACTTGAAGGAGGCTATATATATCATTATACTTGTTTCTGTGTAGTCAATGCTCCTTATTCTGTTTTGAGATTATTTGAAGTTTATGAATAATGAGAGCTCCGCGGTGGCGTTGAAATATTTATACTAAGCAGTTGAAAGAAATATCTGAAAAAAAAGTTTTAACGGTAAAAAAACTTATCTTGAAAAAATATTATGTTTACACTTTCGTTAGAACTACACGCATCGATGTTCAAGAGGTGTCACTAAGAGATCAAGAAACGCCAGTTCCATCAAAGTTCGAAAATCGGGAATGCCAGTTTTAAAGCCACCTATGTTTTTGGTAAAAACGGCCGAATTTGCAGTTTTGTTGTATCTTATCCAGTGTTGTATCTTATCCAGTAAGAATACGGCCTCTCTGATAACACGGTACTTAGAAAGTATGTGACCACCAGTCACAAGGTCGTGGTGGCTTTACTGGCATACATAGTAGGGTAATGTTCATAGATTTGATGGAGTTACGATGTCACCAGCTATAAAGCAACTAGTAGCCATGAATAAAATAGTTTTGACTACCCGTTATGGCAATGTTGCCATTTCCTTCTATGAACAAGCTCTATTGCCATAAAAAACCTTGTGCATTTTTAGAAAAATAACTTTGAATCTGATAAATTTGAATCTAGTCTAGATTAGATTCAAAGGGGGTTTTTAATCAGCTAAAATCTGTTATTTATTAAAATTTGTGTCTTAAAATAAAGGATATAAAGGATATTAATAAAGGATGTTTTTTAATATAGGATTGAAGTAATTCTTAGTGTCCTTTGTAATTCTTAGCCCCTGACTACCGCCTGGTAAGAATGGTGTCGATATTGGCAGGTAGCAGCACCAGTGGTTGGTGAGTTTACTAAGGAAACATAAATAACGAGATATAATTAAGCTATAGAATAAAGTAGATTCATGCTGCAGAGCCATCTGTCTATTCCTATTATAATATATTGTATTTATTAAAGCGAGCAGTCCTTGATCAGGGTATATTTAGACCATATCTGTTGTTTAGAATCAAGGAGGAGGTGAAGAAGAGAAGGGGGAGGCGTTATGTGAGAGGACTTTGGAGTAATTTGTCCTTGGAGATACTGACTGAGCTTTTTTAAAGACACCTGGCAAAAGTCAGCGTGTTTAATTTAAGAACGATAACAGAGCCTCTTATACATGCAACCACTTAACATCCATACTGCCTTTATACTTTTTAACTCATCACTTTTATTTGAGTATCTAAAACACTGGAGACTGTTTCGGGGAGTTTCCCGAGAACCCGAATTTTCTATTCGAAATATTTTACCCCATCCCCCCCTAGATTTTGAAAATACATTCTTTTTTTATATTTGTGTTTAAAAAAAGACAGTAAAACAACAAAACTACCCTCTAGATTTTGAAATATTTTATACAGAGCTCACGGGCCTCAGGCAAGACCCGAGACTCGAGACTGTTTAGATCACTGTAGATGATTATTTTGCCCATTCACTAATTTTTGAATATCCATAAGGGAAAGAAAAGGAGATAGGATCTTTCCGGATACAATGTAGCCAACCCTATTCCACAGACTAAGTATGTCATAATTTACAGAGCAAGGGGTTTGACCTGCAGTAAGGTAGAGGGAACAAACGCAGGTTCTATTTCTTTACGTTCAGAGTATTCTTAGATGGGACCAAAATTTAAATGAAAATATCATGAAGGGGAGAAACATCTCACCCTAGAGTGAGTGGTTGAACGGAAATCAGTTGAGACTTCTGGCTAATTTCAAGATGAAGTGAATTTAAGACGTGTTCTCAGGAATATGTTGAAAAACAGTAAGCTATAAGATAAGAAAATTTTGGGTCAATCCTGCTTTCTAGGTAATGAGAGGCAAGTTGAGATGGTTAGGACACTTTCTGCAGATGAAGAATAACAGATCACCCAAAATCTTTCTTATCGTGCAACCGTCTAGCATCAAACAAAAAGCAGATCCCTCCTGAATTGGGTGGGAGGATGTCGTAAGGAAATATTTAAGGGAAATGACAACTTCCTGTGAGGGTTTAATACAAAAAAACTCTAAAGCTGTTATGATTTTTCTTCTAAATAAGTTTTATTAATAGCGGTAAAGACACGCACAGGTGAAAAGCCTCGGGCCCCAATCCGAAACCCTAAATTTTCATCAAATTTTTGGTGTTTCTCATTTAAATATATTTTATTATTATCCCCCCTTTCCAGATACCTTCATAAGTGCCTGTGCGTGAGTGCAGCCAAAAAAGTTTAATCAGTGTTCTGGTTTTTTATATGTAAAAGTGTTCTGTTTTTTTTTCATATGTTCTGGTTTTTTGCATCAGAAAAAAATGAAGCTTTGTGAACCTATCAAAAGATCGATTATGTTCTTTGGAGGGTAAGGAAGGGGCAGGCAGCAAATAAGATTTTTGATTTTAAAATGTTAAAAAATTCACTCTGTAGAATAAGAATAAATTTAAAGTAAAAGTAAAGAATTTATGACTGGGAAATAATGTCTCAGGCTGTCAAGGTTATTTGCGCAACATATGAATGTAACTAACTTAACCTTTTTGTAACTTAAAAAAATGTATATTTATAGTTGTATATTTTCATTATTATTATTATTATTATTTTTTCAAGCAGAAAGTGTTTTTCCGAAGTTGATTTAAGAATAAAAGTTATTTTGATTAAATATGTATGTTTATGTACTCTTTGAAACTGTAGCCTACTCTTTTTATTCTCATTATTATTCTTATATGTATTCTATATATGAATTCTATATATTAATTATATTCTATATATGTATTCCTGTTGTTTTGTATTCTTAGGATTATTATATGTATTCGTATTATTATTCTTTGAAATTGAATTCTTGTAATTATTCTTATTTGTATCCTTGTTATTATTATATGTATTATTATTATTATTCTTTTAAATTTTATCTTAATTATCCTTTGAATTTTTTTTATAGATCGTTTTAAGTTAGTGAATTAATGGACAGAAACTTCTAATCTTGGTTTTTGTAGTTGATGAGGCTGGCTTCTTTTATATATATATATATATTTTTTTTTAATTCATATTTATAATACAAGTTTTCAAACTCAGCACCAGGCAAACAGAAGGATAAGGTAGGTAGAATTCTGGTCTCTGGCCAAATTTTGCCAATTTTTGTCGATTTTATATCCTCTCTCGTCCTGAAATATCCGGTACCCTCCAATCCAAACTCAATACAAGTGAACGTGCCTTTGATTCAGTATAATTCAGTTTATTCCTATGATTTTTTTTTTCAAATTTGATTCAGAATAAATGAAGAATTTCTCGTTTTCTCGAGTCCGGTCTATTTCTTTGAACGTTTATTCGGGACGCTCGTACAATTCCAAAAACCAGTAAACACTCTCCAGGAAAATTTGTGATATAGCATAATGCCTTTTGAATTAATGCAGTCAGTCTAGTAAATGAAACAGAACACCATGCTAATATTCGAATAAATAAGTTTCTTTTGAATAGTTTTTTTCTGGTAAATTCGTCTTGATAATATCAAACAGTTCGTGGTAACGAACTGTAAGTAAGGAGTGACCCGGCTCAATGGTAACCGAAACTCTAAAAAACGGAATTTTGACACCATTAGATACATCAAAAGAATCAAATTTTAATTCTGATTTCAAATATACAAGTTTCATCAAGTTTAATCTTACCCATCAAAAGTTACGCGCCTGAGAAAATTTGGCTGATTTTTGAAAAAAGGGGAGAAGACCCCCTAAAAGCTATAGAAACTTAATGAAAGTCACACCATCATATTCAGCGTATCAGAGAACCCTACTGTAGAGGTTTCAAGCTCCTATCTACAAAAATGTGGAATTTTCCATTTTTTGTCAGAAGAAAGATCACGGATGTGTGTTTATTTTTTTTTTTTTTTCCAGGGACAATCGTATTGACCCAGTGGTCCTAGAATATCGTAGGAGGGCTCATTGGGACGGAAATTAAAAGTTCTACTGCCCTTTTTAAGTGACCAAAAAAATGGAGGGCAACTAGGCCCCCTCCCACGCTCATTTTTTCTCAACGTCACCCAATTAAAATTTTGAGATAGCCATTTTGTACAGCATAGTCGAAAATCTAATAAATATGTCTTTTAGGATGACTTAATCCCCCATAGTTCCCAGGGGAAGGGCTGCAAGTTATGAACTTTGCCCATTGCTTACATATTGTATTACATATTGTATTGGTTATTGGGAAGTATACAAACATTTTCAGGAAGGATTTTTTTCTGGTGGTGGGGGGGCTGGAGGAGAGGCTACTCGGAAGAATCTCCATGGAGGATATTTCTTTAGGGTAAGGGATATTTCTATGAAGGGGGTGCCGGATTTCCAAGCATTATTTAAAAAACGATCAGAAATTAAATTTAAAAAAAACAAGTTTTTTCAACTGAAAGTAAGAAGCAACATTAGAACTTAAAACGAACAGAAATTATTACGTATATGAGGGGGTTCTCCCCCAAGTCAATACCTCGCTCTTTACGGTACAGTTTTTTTTTTTAGTGCTTTCAAAAGAGCTATCTATTCTAATTAAACGGCCTTTGTGATTCAGGGGTTTGTGAATTAAAAAAGAATGAACTTTTAACATAAAGAGCGTGGTATTGACTAAGGGGAGAACCCCCTCATATACGTAACAACATAAATGTAATAAAAAAAACAATAAAAAAAAAAAACAAGCGATACGGCTTGTTTTATCGAAATTTTAAAAACGGAATTTTGATGTCAATAAATGTATCAAAAGAATTGGCTTATAATGCTGATTCTAAATATATAAATTTTATTAAGTTTAGTATTACTCATCAAAGGCTACAAGCCTGAGAAAATTTACCTGATTTTTTAAAGAGAGGGAAACATCCCCTACAAGTGAAAGCATTTTAATAAAAATCACACCGTCAGATTCAGCGCATCAGAAAACCCTATTACATAAGTTTCAAGCTTGTATTTGCAAAAATCTGCAACTTTGTATTTTTTGCCAGAAGAAAAATATACGAATATAGAAGTTCGTTACGTAAGGTAATTTGTAAATTACGTCAGAACCAAATTTAGAGACGGCCATTTAGCAAAAGAAAAGTAAAATTTTATGCAAGTTTTGTTTACTTATTCAATGACGGTGAGCCAAAATAAAAGCTGCATTAACTAAAAAAACGATCAGAAATCAAATAAAAAAAACAAGTTTTTTAAACTGAAAGTAAGGAGCGACATTAAAACTTAAAACGAACAGAAACTATTCCGTATATGAAAGGGGCTGTCCCCTCCTCAACGCCTTGCTCTTTACGCTAAAGTTTGACTCTGTCTCACAACTTTATTTTTTAAAACAATAAAAAACTTTAGCGTAAAGAGCGAGGCGTTGAGGAGGGGACAACTCCTTTCATATACGGAATAATTTCTGTTCGTTTTAAGTTTTAATGTCGCTCCTTACTTTCAGTTTAAAAAACTTGTTTTTTTTATTATTTAATACTTGAAAAAAGACGTAATTTGAAAAAAAACTGCATCTTCAGATACGAGATGATAAAACACGCGTGGATTTTAAAAAGTTGCGTCTCCCAGGTATGATGCTCTGTTTGAAGACAAAAATTAGAAAGTTCTTTAATATTTGAATTAAAAATGAAAAATTAGCAGGCGTCCACGGTTGTCTGCCCATCAAGAGCTTTTGACCTTTAAAAGGGGCAAGATAAATTCTAATGTGTGACTAAAAGACACCTTCCCGGCATTCCGATGAGATCAGAAAAAAAATTCAATCATTCGTATTAATGAACGGTAAGTAAAGAGTTAATTTTGTCAATAGGAAAAGTGACTTTTGCCAATAGCAATTTTTTAGAACTCTATTTCAAAGCATCAACCTTTTAAGATGACATTTACTGTTTTTAAAGGCAGAGACCAAAGTAATCCAAAATTAAAGGAAAATGTTAAGAAAAAAAAAAAAACGAATGAGAAGTAATGATGGAAAAAACACTCGGAATGATTTGTATCCGAACAATTTTGGAGCAAGTGCTTACAATGAAAAAACCCTTCATTCGGGCATGCGCGCGTTGGGCAGAAGTCTTCTAAAATATTATTTTTTAAATGTATTTCTGTATATTATTTTTAAATGGTCCTTTCAGAACCGTTCAAATTCACATGATTCTTTCAAAATTGAAATACCAACTCTTGTTTATTCTACCAGATATATAAAAATATTATACTATATCGTAAAAAATATTATATGCATTATCCTAAGCATCTCTTAATGAGTGCAGAGTTTTATTCTTCTTCGAGGAAGTTGGAAGCCATGTTTAATTTGATGTAATTTCAACAAACTGAAAGAGAATATTTGTGGATGCTTTAAAGTTATGAAGCTTTTTATTTGGGGACTTCATCCCTGCAGAAGGTGAATGGTAATTGGTTTTAGAGTATTTTGGGATTGAAGGAGAGAAGGTTGTAAAACTCCGTTTGCGAAATAAAACATCTCCTGAATTAATTTAGCTGAGGTACTTTTGGAATTTAAATTTTGGACTTTTCAGTATTTTAGATTTTTGTTTGATTTCAATTGAATCAGGTGTTAACCTGAGTTTAAGCTATAACTCCATTGTAGGACCATACAAACCTAGAAGTCAAGTCCTAATAAGTGATTCTCTCGGGACTCGTTTGAGAGAGAAAGGAATTTAGTGGATGCCATGCGTGACAGAAGTATGCCCCGCGTGACGCAAGGATGCACGCCTTAGCAGAAGTCTGCTAATTGTGGAGGGGCCAATGAGCCGTAAAATAAGTAGCGCGCCCCATCAGAGGGAAGTCCCTCGCTACCAATTTGTTAAGAACTCCTATGCTGTTTCTACGAATACTGATTTGAAAATAGACCAGATCATGGATAGGAAGCTATACGTGTCGAAATTAACAAACTTTTATCTGTGAAGTTGTCAGGTGCCACCAAAAATTTATTAGTCTATATAACAGTTCTAGGCTCAGCAAGTCCTTTCTTTCAATTTTTTTGTAGAAAGGGGGGGGGGGGGGAGCTAAGCCAAATTAGGACATCTATGCTCCGACAGACCGTTTCCCCATATATTCTGCCAAGAATTTAGGCTTTTTCTTTTCCACTCCTGGTTCATACTAAGGAGACATACATCCCTGGAGATTGCATCCTTTAACAGGGAGAATACTGAAGTTTCTATACTGGAGATTTGATGTATTTTTTTCTCCAGGTATAAACGTCCAATCAGTTACACCAACGTTGACCCCCTCCCTCCGACAAGGGTGCCAAGTATGGGCCTTATATTTCAACTAAATGGGTGTCCATCAAAGTGGAAGAGGTTCTAACATTTAGCCTAAGTTGGGAACATAATCCCAACATTCACTGGTGGAAACAGAGGACCAGCCCACCCCCCCCCCCCCACCAAGATTTTTATGGCACCCTCTTTCCCTGTTTTTTTCTTTTTTCACTCTTTTTTTATAATAAATTTGTCAATTCGGTCAATCATTAGCACCTTTGCCACATTGCCCTCCCCTCAAGATTTTGCTCATTGATCCAAGAAATTTTGAATGGTTGTCCAAAGACCCTAGGCTGCAGCGATGTTGATATTGTAATATTCTTACCTTTCTGTTCTAGGTGACCTGGGTTTCTATGCCTAAATAATAAACGTTGAGACTTTCTACATGGTGTCAGATCCTCTAAAACAACATGGAAGCCAACGTCCCATACCCTGCAATGGATTGGACAAGTGATAACCTTAAAGAGGCATGGACAAGATTTAAGAATCATGCAAAGCTGATGTTTCCAAGGACCTCTTAGTGGAAAGACAGAAAAAGTGCAATGCGCCTTCCTGCTGATATAGCTTGGAGATAAAGGGCGAGACATTTTTAGTACCTTTACAATTACAGCTGAAGAACAGGACAAAATTCAACCGTACATGGACAAGTTCAGTGAATATTTCCTCCCTCAGTGCAATACAGTGTTTCAAAGATATCTCTTCCATAAACGTGATCAACGAGATGGTGAACCAGTGGATCAATGCATAACTGATCTGAATCTTTTGGCTCGTGAATGTGCATATTCCACAACAGCCATGAGAGAAGAAATGGTAAGAGACCGACCTGTATGTGGTGTCTCTTCACCAAAAGTCAGAGAGAAATTCCTCCAAGCAGGTTCCAACCTAACTGTCACAAGCAATTACTATAGTGCGAACACATATAGAAACCCAGGTGCAGCTCAGGACAATGTCACAGCCTGATACTTGTGGCAGCCAAGCTTATCAAGAAACATGCATAAAGCATGAAGTGGATTTTGTCAAGAGGGCAAAGAAATCAAACCATGTCCCATCAGTAACACAACGCTATTTCTGTGGAGGGGATTATTCAGATTTCTACAAATGTCCCGCAAAAGGAAAAATCTGCAGTAACTGTGACAAACCAAACCATTTTGCAAAGGTATGCAAAAGCAGCAAAAAGATAGTTAACGTAATAAATCAGCAACATTAAGCATACGAGCATCAACCAGACAGCAATGATGAGCTCTTCATCGACATATTAAACATGGACAAAGGTAATGATCAACCATATGTGAAGCTCACAATCAATGAACACATCAGTATCATTTTCAAAAATTGACACGGGTGCACAGGCCAACATCATACCTGAAACACTTTTTAATACCCTCAAACCAAGGCCCAAAGTCAATAAGACGTTGCAAATCCTTACTAATTTTTGAGGACAGAAGATCCCAACACTTGGCGTTAGCAGCCTTAACTGTGCATACACCAAAAACTCCCGCAAAGACATCCTCAACTGCGTACACGCTTCACATCTGGGTATCAAAAAAACTAAACGGCGTGTTCGCTCAGTCATTTTTTGGCCAAGGATGACAAAAGATATTGAAGAACATATCAAACACTGCTATGCATGCACCTGACTCCAGAACTTCCACCTATTAAGATATCTTGATGCCAGATGACATCCCTGATTTACCACGGGAGAAAATTGGCTGCGATCTCTTTTACAAAAACGGGGAATACTTACTCATTATTGTCGACTATTATAGTCAATATTTCGAATTTGATAGAAGGGGAAGCAGTGCATATGTTCATCAAATAATACTATATCTGAAAAAGTACTTCGAACGTTATGGAATTCCCCGTATGCTCATTACCGACAGCGGCCCACAATTCACATCATCCGTCTTCCAAAAATTTATATCGGATTGGTAAATATCTCAGACCACATCCTCACCACATTTCCCCCAATCAAACAGATTGGCAGAAAGGTCCGTACAAACGGCCAAAGATATCCTGAGGAAAACCGATATTGCTGGGAACAATTTTGAGCTGGCGGTGCTAGAGTACAGGAACACCCTAGTTGATAGTCTGGCCTCCCCATCCCAATTGCTAATGAGCAGAAACCTCAGATCAATAGTCCCATGCACCAAAGAATTGCTTGCACCAAAGACCATTCACCACAAGCAGTTTCGACAGATCGAATGAAGCAACAGTCACGCCAGAACAGGTACTATGATCGACAGTCAAAGCAACTGAAACCCTTACAATTGGACAACCAGTACAGACCTAAATCCACGGCAAACTCTGGCTGGCGGGCATTCTCAAAAGAGCAGGTGTGAATCCCAGATCCTACATAGTCGAAACAAACGACGGAGCAACCTACAGAAAGAACAGGCGCCACATAAAGATATTCTTTCAGCAACCTCAGTCGCCAGACGCCTTCATAACTGAAGAGATCCCCCATGCAGATACTCCAGCCACACCGCTGAGTCTATCAGAAACAACGCCTACCCCCGTCACTAGGACACCAGATGAAAACCGTCTGAAACCCCTCACTCGTGTTCATAGCCCAATATTCAACAGGCCCATACCTGTACCAAGCACCAGTCACGTGACTAATACAGAACTCCATGATACCCCCTACATAACCCGTACTGGTCGCTCTGTGAATCCAGTCCAGAGGCTTAACCTGTCAAATGGTAATCGGTGAATTAAAGGAATACCCCCCTTCCTTTTTCTAAAGTGAAGTGAACATTGTGAAAAAAAGGAGCAAGCCTAGCGCCTCATCATAAAGATATGTAGTAATGTATTATGGCAGTGTGTTTAGTATTTAAAAATGAAATTTGTTGTATTATATTTTTTTACCAGCTCGCTAGTTTGGAAAGGAGGAAGGATGTAATGTTCTTACCTTTCTGTTCTAGGTGACCTGGGTTTCTATGTCTAAAGAATAAACGTTGAGACTTTCTACAATATGAAATGTCTCAGACTCTCACTCCTTCTCCCATCTCAGTGATGAGAGGAGTTCCAGTTTCTAGCAGGGTATCTTATAAGAATTCTGAGTGACAGAAACGTGAATTGTGAGGGACACAGATTATGTCTATCAGGTACCATAAATGGTCATATATATATGTACGGTTTTATGTAGCATAAATAGCTCATAAGAAATGTGAGTGACACAAATTATGTCTATCATGTACCATAAATGGCCGTACATTTATGCACATTTATGTACGGTACATTTATGGAGCATAAATGGCCTACAAGAATTGTAAGTGACACAAATTACGTCTATCATGTACCATAAATGGTTGTACATTTATCTAACGTAAATGGCTTATAAGAATTGTGAGTGACACGGATTAGGTATATCATGTACCAGAAATGGTCGAACATCTATGTACAGTACATTTGTGTACCATATAGGGCTTATAAAAATTGTGAGTGAAACAGATAACGTCTATCATGTACCATAAATGGTCATCTCGAAAAAACGGCTAGCCACACTCGCGAGAATTGATTTTACGAAGCATTTTTTTCTCAGAGGGGGGGGGGGGGGACTTAAGAAAACAAAGATGATGAAATGCAAGAAATTATTGGAAAAATCATAAGTTAATATTTCAGGAAGAGAGCTCTGGCACATAAGGTCCCAATCCTGTCTATGTGTCTAAAAAATTTTTTCTTTCACTGTGGGGGAAGAATTATGTAATAAAGATGTATACACTGCAGTTTCAATCAAAGGACAAGAAATAAAGTATGGTTTTTTCTAAAATTTAGACAAAAACGCGGTACAGATTAGACAGAAAGGCATTTTAAATACATGTAGGCTACTCGGGGGTGGATCGAGAGCAAAATCTTGGGGGAGGCCCAATGTGATAAAGGTGCCACTGAAACAAATCTTGCAGGGGGGGGGGAGCAATGTGACAAAGGTGCCAATAATTGATCAAATTGACAAATTTATTCTAAAAAAAGAGTAAAAAAAAAATAAGTAATGAGGGTGCCAGAAAAAATCTTGGGGGGCCCACCCCACTGGATCCGCCACTGGTATACTAAATTATAGTTTTTCCTTTTCATTGTTTGTCGATTTTCCCACCAACATATGCTCAAACAATGTCTTTGCAAATTGCCCCTATACCGGAACAGGACTACCCGATTCTCGCACTCGCACCTTTGGACAAATAAATATGACGGAAATAACACAGCAATAAACATGCGAGCCTCAAAACAGGTTTTATCAATAAAATAAACTGTAATTTTTTTTTATTTTGTGTTGCCTTTCCTGGAATACTAAACAAATTTATGTTGAATATTGAGCCATTTATTCCTTAGACTATAGAGTGGCCAATGTTACTTATAAAATAGGGATTTTTTCGATTGATGAAACATCCTAAATACCAATATAAAATAATGCTTGCAGTTAATTTTTTTTTTTTATTTGGGCCCAATCATCGTTTTTATTGTTGAAAGGAATTAAAATAAATATAAACATTTCAAAATGACAAAATTCCCATGTCCTTTTAAACTCTATCGATATTAATAATTACCTAGAGCACATTGCTTTTCCAGTTATTAATAATGTAAACGAAATTGTATAAATAAAGCAAAAACTAAGACAGTGAATAAATGTATATACTAATAAAAAATCAAATACTTCAGCTTCACAGCCTTTAGCAGCGGAAAAAGGAGATAGGCTGCGTATGTACCTTAAACAGGGAGGTACCCAGGAGGCCTGGCCTCCCCAAAATCCAGAAATTTCTGAAACTTTTGGGCAATTCTGCTCAAACTACATAAAACTGCTTTGTTATTCCCTCCCCCCCTCCGGAAAATTCTTCGTACGTGCCTAAATTAGAACATTAAATTTTTGTATGGCTTAGTTATATAGTCTAATTTTTCCTTTGTCTTTGGTTCATATAGGATCCCGAACAGGAAGCTGATTAAAATCACAAAAGAATTTTTTCGAAGAAAAATTAAGACTTACATTAAACAAAAAATGAGCAGAAATAAAATCAAATATTTTTCTACCATAAAACTACCTTAAATCACCATCAATAAATAAATGGAACCCAATACGAACAGAAATTACAATAAATAACTGATTCAAACTCAGAACGAGCAGAAATTAAGATGAGTAGGGCTGACGCCCTCAATGCCTTCTAAAGACCAGCACGTAATTTGCACTTTACTGAAAACAATCTGTATTTTGAGCAGAATGTTTCTATTTCTCATAATACAAAACAAATAAAGCCCCCCTAACTAAGATCGCTGAAAAAATAAATGTGGATTAACTGATCAATATAAAAATCCTTTCATTTTCCTATAAGAATCCATATTTTGGCTTACTATTTATATGTTGAACAAAAGTTTTCAACAATGTTTAGCAACATACGCCCTTTTGAAAATCTGGACACAGACAGTGTTTCCTGATTTAGTTTTACACCTACTCAAGTTTCCCCCCAAAAATAAAACTTGAAACCCGTTCGAAAATATTGCTATGTTATTTTAGCAACCTGGATTCACGTATAGTTTTTGATTTAGTTTAATTGTAAGAGCAAAAGTTATAATAGTAGTAGCACTGAAAGTTTCAACTTAATACCCTCAGTCGTTCTTGATATTGCTGAGACGTCTTATTGACAACCAGCCTACGCAGAGTGCCTTTTGATTTCGTTTTAAACTAGCATATACCTT
Source organism: Artemia sinica (assembly GCA_027921565.1). Classification (NCBI taxonomy): domain Eukaryota; kingdom Metazoa; phylum Arthropoda; class Branchiopoda; order Anostraca; family Artemiidae; genus Artemia; species Artemia sinica. Next base: position 7,540,262 of record CM051274.1, read on the forward strand.
CGGTGAAAACTTCTACTTTATACCCTATTCTATACCCTAATCCAGCCCTGATATGTTGTCAACCTGGATAAATTTAAGCTATTTTAAATCCGTTTTTTTTGGTCATTTTCATTTAATTTGGTGATTTTCTACAAAAGTGGCTGGCATTTTATTTATGGTTGTTTTTGTTGTGGTGAAATAGTCGGTGACTTTCATAATTTTTATCTTTTTTATTCTATCTTACAAAGAAATGGTGTTATTTTGGGCTTGTCGAAAACTGTTTGACACTCCGGTTCGCAACAGCTACAGATTCAAAATAGATATAATGTCTCATGCATGCTAGTAACGGACTAGGCCTCAGAAACGGTATAGAAGTAATTCTTTGGATAAAGTAAGCATAGCCATGCACACATGAATATAGATTCAACCGCCTAGGCTAGGTTTTTTCAAGGAAGTGAACAATTTCCTAGGGAAAGGGAAGATAGTCTAATCAAAATTAGACTATTAAGACTAAGGAAAATAATAATTATCATTCATGAATCAGCTACAAATGACAATTTTTTCCCAAGAGCCAGTTTTTTTTTTATAAAGACGTTTTTAAAGTTTTGTTACTAAAAATGATATTAAGCCCTTTTAACCTTTTAAGGGCTGAAAATGCAATTTTCCCCAGAATCAATTATTGAATTATAAAACAATATAAAACAAGCATCAAGTGAAATATCCACCTTCATCCTAGCTAAATTATGTTGTGAACTAAAAATATCCCGATTATTTCCCGATTAAGTTTCCCGATTAGGCCTAGCCTAACTGTTTTTCAGGTGGGAATTGGTTCAGATCTTCAGCCTTTATATTGAATCTCTATTTTGTGCCGCCATCATTTTATCTTTATTTTTTTCTGATACTTTTTTATTTCATATGACGAAGTCAAGCAGAGACTACCTTGCAATTAGCCTCAGCAAGACCAAAGACGGGGTCAGATATTTGGGAACGTTAAAGAATTAAGAATTTTATTATATGGGAACCTACAGATTCCCTTTACGTTAAACTGTGGCCTGAAATCAAAGTTACCGTCTTTCAAGACTTCACAGCTTTTCAAAAATTGTGAATAATTTGGTACAAAAATATCTTTATATATATATATAAATTTTGTAACGTCCAAACTCTTAAAAAGGTAACTTTTTTGTAACTTTTGATAGAAAAGTTTCTTTTCAGTGCAGAGTGCCTTAATTTTGCTATCAAGAGCCGTACTTGAAGGGGGAGGGGACATTTGTTGCCTGTATAATGTGAAAAATATATTTTTACGTAATCTCATTAAAAGTCCTCCCTCTGAATTTTAAAAGGTGCCTAAAAAGTATATAATAACAATTCGTTCTTCTTAACCTTTAGGAAATTCCTATTTATTCAACTGTTCCTATTTATTCCTATTTATTCCAATACAATGATACCATGTGTTTTAGCAAACATGTCTTCGGTTATACCATTTTCAAATAGTTGCGAATCATGATCTAGGGTTTGCATGGTCAACTCATACAATGTTCTATAGGATTTATCAAAAGATAGATTGTAGAGTGGGATACCGTTTACTTTGCACACAAGAGATGAAAGTCCAAACATCTCGAATTTATGTGGGCATTCAGTCCAGGATCCTATTGCACTACCACTCTTTACAAATGCCAAAGCCAATTTCGAGGGGATTTCACCATTGATAAAGGACGAATCGGTGAAGGTACGTGACCCCATGGCAATATGACGTTGATTGGTGATTGTATGAGGAACAAGTAGTTTAATATTATTTCCATTGGCTCTCAGTTTTTCCACGGCCAAAGCAACAGAACTCATAACCTGCTGTTTGCGTACATGAAGTATTGCTGAGGTGAGGGAGAGGCTTACATCGGGATTTGCGGCAAGTTCCTTTCTCAATATGAATTTGGATGGTGCAAGCGTCAATTTTATATCCACTTTAACATTGGGTGGTAGCCATTGGGGTATATTAAATATTTCATGATATATTTTTCCAACTAGATGTAATTCACTAGTTGTAGCATTTTTAAGCGCATCTGTACTATCAGTATTAGTAATATATTCATATCCATTGGAGGCGCCTCTCAATTCCTTGTATGACTTGGGTGTCATCAGCATGAATTGGATATAGCTTGCATAGTTGGAGAGATTGTTGCGTGTGCTCACCAGCGTGCCATTGATGTAGACACTAATTTGACGAAATAAATTATGTAGTATACAATTTTCATAGGATATCCCATCGGCCCGAATTGGCATTGTATTATCGGATTTCCGGACTTTCATTTGTAAATCTATAAATGTCGAAGACATGTTCATAAAGTAGTCTTCATTGGAATAAATTTGAAAGTGGATATTATCGGAGAGGGGTTGTAGTGGATAGAATTGTTCATAGTATCCATGCTTGACACTCACATCAACATTTTCGGCATTGAATAGATTCAATGAGGCGGTGATTGAAGGTTGAGAATCCTTATGTGGTAGGTAGGACATCTTAAGAGAAGAAATCGAGTTTCGATCTAACAATTTTCTTCCTGGGCCTTCTGGTTACACTACGTATCGGCTTTTTCCTTCTTTTCTTTGACAAAAGGGATGTCTTTCGTTTCCGTCCTGAGTAGAGACTGATGAGTGATGCATTGTTTCTTGACCTTTTTAAACCTTTACCATTTTGTTTTAATTTCTCGCCAAGGGTTCGCGCGCTGGACCTAAGATTTTCCGTAGCACTTTTTTTAAAATCCTTGCCAGAGCCCCAATCGTATAGTGTAGAGGATGCAAAATCTGTCGCAGCCGGTACAAGATATTTTCTAGCCAGTGGTAGTGAAGAGCGAAACAGCTTAGCAAACCAGCTACCAAGACCATAGCCAGACATTGACGAGCGACCCTTGTAATAGTCCATTCCATTTCCCTGTTGTCTTGGACCAAGAGTATTAACATAGCAGTCAATATCAGGACAAGTGAATACCACTTTTCTATTAGACATCTTGCTGTTGAACGATGGGACGAAAATGACATGTAATCACAGCCAAACCTTTTGAAATTGCTATTGGATCACCCAATTCAGTTCTTAGTGTTAACTGACAGAGTTCCAAATAGGAAGTGTTTACAGGAACATATTGAAGATGCTTTATATTGTAGTGATGAATATGTTCTTGATTGGTTTTTCGTTCAAGAACTCGTAGGAGGGGGACATTTGAATTACCTACACGAGATGTTTCCACAAATGAGGCGTAGAGAAATATACATGTGTCTGTGGAGAAGGCAGGCGGGTAGTCAGCAAAAATGAAATTAGTGTTTCCGGCACTTTTACCGTTGATTATATTGAGCTTAAAGCCAAGAACATCCTTTAGGTTATCATTGAGAATAACCTTTTCACTGGCAATAGGTGAACTAATGTAGATCTTGCCCTCCTCCTTTGAATAGTTGAAATGAAAAGCTCCTTTTTTACGGGCAGAAATTCTTTTATTGATAGAACGACATAAATCATTCATACAGGTGAGTTCCTCGTAGGGTAATTCAATATATGGATAATCCAACCAATTGATTTTTTGAATTTGTTCTTGATCACCTGGTGGTGGTGGCCAATCATAGGGTCTAATTTTTATTTCATATTTACGATCTTTTCTCAGGATGTCATAAGTATTTTTGAGAATACAGTCGACAAGAGCCACTTCATACTTTCCGTCAAATTTGATGGCGGGGGAGAGTTTTGTCCAAAAATCACTTGTTTTATTCAAGTCATTGTAGAGAGGATCAGAAACATTGGACATGAAAGTCACATAGAAATCATTGGGCATTGTTAATATCTTCAGCACTGACCCAAGAATCAAAATCCAAGTTGTATCCTAGCCAGCGAACAAGCAACTGTTTCTTGCCCCTACGAGTACGACTCTTTAACATCTTTTCAATTTGATAAATTTCACTAGTGTTTCTAACTTTTTGCAGTTCATATTCATAAAAACCACCGAGAATTTCATCATCTTTGGTATCTCGTAGTCGATAAGTTATGGGTATGGTGTCTAGGATATTGGACACTTTAAAAAGTTCGGTGCTCCATAAATAATTTCCCTTTTCAAAAATATTGGTGGTTCTATTAATTCTAACAGTATCACCAACATTGAATTTCTTCTTCTTTTTCTTCTCATTGTCATTGGAGTATTGCTTTAGAAAAGCATCAAATGTATTCTCACTGTAGTGAACATCCCGAGGGCTAGAGTTGGACAGAGATCGATGTGGTCGATGGTTGTATATCCGCATGATTTTATCTAAATCGTGAATAAAAGCAGATGTATTTTTCAGTGTACAATATCTTGAAATTAATAGACGAATCGTTCTTATTAATCGTTCGGCTAATGCAGCCTTTATCGGACTGTGACTATGATAGAGTGTTGTATTATATTTCAAAAGAACCTTTTGCACATGAGGGTTAACAAATTCACTACCACGATCCGATTGAATTTTTCTATACGAATCCTGTTCAAGAATACTTTCAATGGCCCGAGCAACTTCAACACCTCTCTTTGATCACAGCGGAATGGCATAGGCATAGCGACTAAAGATACTGATTGCCACTAGAATATATTTGTAGGATGTATTGTGACGTCGTTGAACTGCGTCTAAAGTTAAAAGATCCATTTGCATTATATGCAGAGGGAAAAAGGCTTTAGTTTGACGATATTGTTTACTGCGAAGTCTATGATTCCGATGTAGTGTGTAACTCGGTTCATTTTCTAGATACTCTTTTGCATTTTTCAATGTGGTGCCGGAGACAACTCTAGAAAGCGTTTTGGGAGAACTTAAACTTCCCGCTTCACCAACATTTTCATAGATACCTTTCAAAACTTCATCCATTTTGAACGTAAACACGTAGTGTAATGTCCACTCCCCTTTTGCACACTGGTGGGCGAATCAATTCGTCTTCGCTTTTGACTAGCAGCCACAGGTGTTGTAAAATCAGTGGTGCTAGTATCTTCAAATATTGAATCTTCTTCTTTTTTAAATGGTGTTGTTGGAGGACTATATTCTCTTAGTTTCTTAAGAATTTGCTTATTGCCAATAAGACTTTTGGGAAAGTTTGATACACTTAGAAAGGTGTATAGATTATCGTCAAAGGATAAGAGTCCTTTACGATTCGTCACCATATCACAAATTAAATCAACTAGATTATAACTTTTTCCCTGAATTAAAATTCGTTTCCCTGTGCTCTCGACTTGAACTTGATCGCCAGTTTCCAACACGAGATAAGATAATACTCTTTTACTCTGTTCCCGATACGACAGTGGCAATAGGTTTCCAATTTTCGATACAATCGAATTCAATTCCTTCTCCTTTGATTGTACAGAATCTTGAAGAGATGTTTCTTGTTTAGAGGGATCGGCGACGGCGGGTCTCTCACGATAAGGTTTATGTTTGTCCATACGTCGCAATGCATCTTGAAGTAAAAGCAGTTTTTTATCATCGGCAATATTCTCATCATTAATGAATTTGATTAGATTGTCTTCAAAATGTTCGACGGGCGAGAGGACAAGTTCAAATGGTGTCAATTTATAGGGTTTTGCCATTCTCTAGAGAAAACTGTTTACAAGTCCTGCAATTATCGGTAGTAAAAGTGTGAAAAAGCTACCGCCTGCTTGAAGGAGCCGTTTTCTTTTAAATTTGTTTCCCCTGTTTTTACAAGCCAAGGCACGTACAGTGGAACGATGTTGCTTTGTCTGTTGTCTAACACCTTCTGGCAGTTGAACATTGCCCTCAGTTAAATTTAAACAAAGTTCAGATATTAGATTAATGAAATCATTGTCGACACCATGTTTGAGTATGGCCTTCCTAAGCAAGGGTTTTGAAGTGCTTAAAACGGAAAATAAATGCCGTTGTTCGTGTAGTTTCTTCAGTGTCATGATAGCGACTAATAGCCTTTTCTACTGTTCACTGGAAGATATACTGTAATTTCATTGTCGAAAATGTCGGTGACTACACGAAGATCCTCGGGCGTGCTCTGATTAAGATCCAATAAAATGTAACCATAGGGCTTGCTAGTCGCTTGAGTGTACGCCGACAACAGAAATTTTGGAGTGCCGGGGTATATCTGTTTATTGAGAGTTATGAGCGAGCTAGAATCACGAACGACTCGATAGATAATATAGATAGTGCAATTCAAAGCAAGGGTTCGCATACATTTGCTCTGATGAAACAGATTGTGTAGAACTAGGGTTATGGAAATGTGTTCATGATGAGATCGGACAGTGAACAATTGCAGCATTTCCTGTGAGAACTGTTCAATGGATTCAGCCAAATCATCAATAATCAGCCACGAGTTCGGTTCAATACTATTGAAAACATCAAGTCCTCTTATGAATTGTATTGGTATGGCTGTGGCAATAGCTTTTATTTTATCATAGGACTCTTGCCAAATACTATAGCAATAGTAGATTTTTTTCGGTTTTTCCAAAAACATTTTATCGCAATTTTGAATTATTCTAGCTAAAAGTATTGTTTTCCCCGACATTGAGGGTCCACACAGAAAGGATCTGAAGGGTGTTTTAAATTGATACATGCTGTTGACAACAGTCGGACTATGACTAACTGTAAATCATACGTGCCCAATGAATAAGTAGTAATTTTCCCATAGATCTATCTATTCAAGAACAACAAAAACAATATTTCATGGCAACATTTATTACAGCAATATGTAAACACTTGTTCATGTTGAACAAATAGAGTTTTCATGTTGACCAAGTGTTCATGTTGAACAAGTGTTTACATATTGCTGTAATAAATGTTGCCATGAAATATTGTTTTTGTTGTTCTTGAATAGATAGATCTATGGGAAAATTACTACTTATTCATTGGGCACGTATGATTTACAGTTAGTCATAGTCCGACTGTTGTCAACAGCTTGTATCAATTTAAAACACCCTTCAGATCATTTCTGTGTGGACCCTCAATGTCGGGGAGAACAACACTTTTGGCTAGAATAATTCAAAATTGCGATAAAATGTTTTTGGAAAAACCGAAAAAAATCTACTATTGCTATAGTATTTGGCAAGAGTCCTATGATAAAATAAAAGCTATTGCCACAGCCATACCAATACAATTCATAAGAGGACTTGATGTTTTCAATAGTATTGAACCGAACTCGTGGCTGATTATTGATGATTTGGCTGAATCCATTGAACAGTTCTCACAGGAAATGCTGCAATTGTTCACTGTCCGATCTCATCATGAACACATTTCCATAACCCTAGTTCTACACAATCTGTTTCATCAGAGCAAATGTATGCGAACCCTTGCTTTGAATTGCACTATCTATGTTATCTATCGAGTCGTTCGTGATTCTAGCTCGCTCATAACTCTCAATAAACAGATATACCCCGGCACTCCAAAATTTCTGTTGTCGGCGTACACTCAAGCGACTAGCAAGCCCTATGGTTACATTTTATTGGATCTTAATCAGAGCACGCCCGAGGATCTTCGTGTAGTCACCGACATTTTCGACAATGAAATTACAGTATATCTTCCAGTGAACAGTAGAAAAGGCTATTAGTCGCTATCATGACACTGAAGAAACTACACGAACAACGGCATTTATTTTCCGTTTTAAGCACTTCAAAACCCTTGCTTAGGAAGGCCATACTCAAACATGGTGTTGACAATGATTTCATTAATCTAATATCTGAACTTTGTTTAAATTTAACTGAGGGCAATGTTCAACTGCCAGAAGGTGTTAGACAACAGACAAAGCAACATCGTTCCACTGTACGTGCCTTGGCTTGTAAAAACAGGGGAAACAAATTTAAAAGAAAACGGCTCCTTCAAGCAGGCGGTAGCTTTTTCACACTTTTACTACCGATAATTGCAGGACTTGTAAACAGTTTTCTCTAGAGAATGGCAAAACCCTATAAATTGACACCATTTGAACTTGTCCTCTCGCCCGTCGAACATTTTGAAGACAATCTAAGCAAATTCATTAATGATGAGAATATTGCCGATGATAAAAAACTGCTTTTACTTCAAGATGCATTGCGACGTATGGACAAACATAAACCTTATCGTGAGAGACCCGCCGTCGCCGATCCCTCTAAACAAGAAACATCTCTTCAAGATTCTGTACAATCAAAGGAGAAGGAATTGAATTCGATTGTATCGAAAATTGGAAACCTATTGCCACTGTCGTATCGGGAACAGAGTAAAAGAGTATTATCTTATCTCGAGTTGGAAACTGGCGATCAAGTTCAAGTCGAGAGCACAGGGAAACGAATTTTAATTCAGGGAAAAAGTTATAATCTAGTTGATTTAATTTGTGATATGGTGACGAATCGTAAAGGACTCTTATCCTTTGCGGATAATCTATACACCTTTCTAAGTGTATCAAACTTTCCCAAAAGTCTTATTGGCAATAAGCAAATTCTTAAGAAACTAAGAGAATATAGTCCTCCAACAACACCATTTAAAAAAGAAGAAGATTCAATATTTGAAGATACTAGCACCACTGATTTTACAACACCTGTGGCTGCTAGTCAAAAGCGAAGACGAATTGATTCGCCCACCAGTGTGCAAAAGGGGAGTGGACATTACACTACGTGTTTACGTTCAAAATGGATGAAGTTTTGAAAGGTATCTATGAAAATGTTGGTGAAGCGGGAAGTTTAAGTTCTCCCAAAACGCTTTCTAGAGTTGTCTCCGGCACCACATTGAAAAATGCAAAAGAGTATCTAGAAAATGAACCGAGTTACACACTACATCGGAATCATAGACTTCGCAGTAAACAATATCGTCAAACTAAAGCCTTTTTCCCTCTGCATATAATGCAAATGGATCTTTTAACTTTAGACGCAGTTCAACGACGTCACAACACATCCTACAAATATATTCTAGTGGCAATCAGTATCTTTAGTCGCTATGCCTATGCCATTCCGCTGCGATCAAAGAGAGGTATTGAAGTTGCTCGGGCCATTGAAAGTATTCTTGAACAGGATTCGTATAGAAAAATTCAATCGGATCGTGGCAGTGAATTTGTTAACCCTCATGTGCAAAAGGTTCTTTTGAAATATAATACAACACTCTATCATAGTCACAGTCCGATAAATGCTGCATTGGCCGAACGATTAATAAGAACGATTCGTCTATTAATTTCAAGATATTGTACACTGAAAAATACATCTGCTTTTATTCACGATTTAGATAAAATCATGCAGATACACAACCATCGACCACATCGATCTCTGTCCAACTCTAGCCCTCGGGATGTTCACTACAGTGAGAATACATTTGATGCTTTTCTAAAGCAATACTCCAATGACAATGAGAAGAAAAAGAAGAAGAAATTCAATGTTGGTGATACTGTTCGAATTAATAGAACCACCAATATTTTTGAAAAGGGAAATTATTTATGGAGCACCGAACTTTTTAAAGTGTCCAAAATCCTAGACACCATACCCATAACTTATCGACTACGAGATACCAAAGATGATGAAATTCTCGGTGGTTTTTATGAATATGAACTGCAAAAAGTTAGAAACACTAGTGAAATTTATCAAATTGAAAAGATATTAAAGAGTCGTACTCGTAGGGGCAAGAAACAGTTGCTTGTTCGCTGGCTAGGATACAACTCGTATTTTGATTCTTGGGTCAGTGCTGAAGATATTAACAATGCCCAATGATTTCTATGTGACTTTCATGTCCAATGTTTCTGATCCTCTCTACAATGACTTGAATAAAACAAGTGATTTTTGGACAAAACTCTCCCCCACCATCAAATTTGACGGAAAGTATGAAGTGGCTCTTGTCGACTGTATTCTCAAAAATACTTATGACATCCTGAGAAAAGATCGTAAATATGAAATAAAAATTAGACCCTATGATTGGCCACCACCACCAGGTGATCAAGAACAAATTCAAAAAATCAATTGGTTGGATTATCCATATATTGAATTACCCTACGAGGAACTCACCTGTATGAATGATTTATGTCGTTTTATTAATAAAAGAATTTCTGCCCGTAAAAAAGGAGCTTTTCATTTCAACTATTCAAAGGAGGAGGGCAAGATCTACATTAGTTCACCTATTGCCAGTGAAAAGGTTATTCTCAATGATAACCTAAAGGATGTTCTTGGCTTTAAGCTCAATATAATCAACGGTAAAAGTGCCGGAAACACTAATTTCATTTTTGCTGAATACCCGCCTGCCTTCTCCACAGACACATGTATATTTCTCTACGCCTCATTTGTGGAAACATCTCGTGTAGGTAATTCAAATGTCCCCCTCCTACGAGTTCTTGAACGAAAAACCAATCAAGAACATATTCATCACTACAATATAAAGCATCTTCAATATGTTCCTGTAAACACTTCCTATTTGGAACTCTGTCAGTTAACACTAAGAACTGAATTGGGTGATCCAATAGCAATTTCAAAAGGTTTGGCTGTGATTACATGTCATTTTCGTCCCATCGTTCAACAGCAAGATGTCTAATAGAAAAGTGGTATTCACTTGTCCTGATATTGACTGCTATGTTAATACTCTTGGTCCAAGACAACAGCGAAATGGAATGGACTATTACAAGGGTCGCTCGTCAATGTCTGGCTATGGTCTTGGTAGCTGGTTTGCTAAGCTGTTTCGCTCTTCACTACCACTGGCTAGAAAATATCTTGTACCGGCTGCGACAGATTTTGCATCCTCTACACTATACGATTGGGGCTCTGGCAAGGATTTTAAAAAAAGTGCTACAGAAAATCTTAGGTCCAGCGCGCGAACCCTTGGCGAGAAATTAAAACAAAATGGTAAAGGTTTAAAAAGGTGAAGAAACAATGCATCACTCATCAGTCTCTACTCAGGACGGAAACGAAAGACATCCCTTTTGTCAAAGAAAAGAAGGAAAAAGCCGATACGTAGTGTAACCAGAAGGCCCAGGAAGAAAATTGTTAGATCGAAACTTGATTTCTTCTCTTAAGATGTCCTACCTACCACATAAGGATTCTCAACCTTCAATCACCGCCTCATTGAATCTATTCAATGCCGAAAATGTTGATGTGAGTGTCAAGCATGGATACTATGAACAATTCTATCCACTACAACCCCTCTCCGATAATATCCACTTTCAAATTTATTCCAATGAAGACTACTTTATGGACATGTCTTCGACATTTATAGATTTACAAATGAAAGTCCGGAAATCCGATAATACAATGCCAATTCGGGCCGATGGGATATCCTATGAAAATTGTATACTACATAATTTATTTCGTCAAATTAGTGTCTACATCAATGGCACGCTGGTGAGCACACGCAACAATCTCTCCAACTATGCAAGCTATATCCAATTCATGCTGATGACACCCAAGTCATACAAGGAATTGAGAGGCGCCTCCAATGGATATAAATATATTACTAATACTGATAGTACAGATGCGCTTAAAAATGCTACAACTAGTGAATTACATGTAGTTGGAAAAATATATCATGAAATATTTAATATACCCCAATGGCTACCACCCAATGTTAAAGTGGATATAAAATTGACGCTTGCACCATCCAAATTCATATTGAGAAAGGAACTTGCCGCAAATCCCGATGTAAGCCTCTCCCTCACCTCAGCAATACTTCATGTACGCAAACAGCAGGTTATGAGTTCTGTTGCTTTGGCCGTGGAAAAACTGAGAGCCAATGGAAATAATATTAAACTACTTGTTCCTCATACAATCACCAATCAACGTCATATTGCCATGGGGTCACGTACCTTCACCGATTCGTCCTTTATCAATGGTGAAATCCCCTCGAAATTGGCTTTGGCATTTGTAAAGAGTGGTAGTGCAATAGGATCCTGGACTGATTGCCCACATAAATTCGAGATGTTTGGACTTTCATCTCTTGTGTGCAAAGTAAACGGTATCCCACTCTACAATCTATCTTTTGATAAATCCTATAGAACATTGTATGAGTTGACCATGCAAACCCTAGATCATGATTCGCAACTATTTGAAAATGGTATAACCGAAGATATGTTTGCTAAAACACATGGTATCATTGTATTGGATTTGTCTGGTACACAGGATATGAGTATAGTACGTACGAGGACTGTGCGTTTAGAGTGTACATTTGCCAGCCCATTGGCTGAGAGTATTGCCCTAATCTCACTAAATCAATATGAAACCTATTGGGAAATCACTCCCGAAGGCAGTGTTCTACTAGACTTGGCGCCATGAACACCAGTCAAATAATCAGTGTATTTAATATGGATCCCTACATGTCCCAGTACAAATCCTATTGTCTACCCTCAGACTATCTTGGAAAAATTCAAAGCGCGAACAATACCTTAATTATTGTTAATAGCAGTCCGTCGACTGTGCTGACGGGTCATTGGCTGTGCATCTTTCAAACAGTGAAGAATATCGAATTTTTTGATCCTCTTGGTCTACCCTATACATTCTACACGCCTCACATCAGCAACTATATTGAGAGCAGTGGGAAAACTATTATTCAAAATCGAAAGAGGGTGCAGGATCTAACGACTAAAAGCTGTGGCTTCCATGCGCTACTATATTTTGTGTTCCGATGTCGGGGCTATACTTACAAGCAGTTTCTCCATATTTATGGTGACAATCCGCGTCTGAACGACTTTCTAGTGGAAAATATTCTTACAAGTGTATTTAATATTGATTTCAGTGCCCTAAGAATAAAGTGCTTAAAAAATGTTTGTGAATTTGTTTATTAAAAAAATGTATATATACAACAATGTCTTTAAATCTTCACTTTTAGATTTCTTCATCGGTGTATAGGTAACTGTCGTGAACCACTAATGGTGGTAAATCATTTGGATTCACTGTATATTGATCTTGATTGACTGCAAAGTCGGGGTCACATTTTCTACACTACAATGTAACTTCACTCTTTTCATATCTCTTTGTATAGTCAATGATACTATTTGCATTCATATTATGAAATTCACGAGTTTCAATCTGTCTATTTGAAGCAATATCACATACTGTGTTTTCAAGTGGTGAATCACATTCGGTAACTGCCAAATAAAAATCGCTTGGTTTATAGTCATAGTAGGGAGTGTCGTCACAGCGATGACGTAGAAACCATATTGTCTTGTTACCCCAACAGTTGAATTGTAGACCAGATTCCTCTTCCCAGAATAATTTAAATCCACGACGATACCAATCTCGTAGAAATAAACTAAAATCACGTTTAGGATTCTTTCCAATCATAGCGGGGTAAGTATTCTCCCACTGATCACATTTATCATTGTGACAATTGGAGCAGAGTTGCCCGCTAGGGTGAGAGTCACACACCTCCTCAAGACATGAATTACATCCTTTAATTTGTACTGCATAGCCTCTATGTAATTTGCAAGGATTACATAATTTACACTTTTCATTATAGTCATCAATAATTGTACAATTCTCGCATTGAGTCCAACTGCCAAGAGTGTACATGCACAATGGGCATATATAGAACATTTTGGTTTCTGATGTTAACTCTCTCACAGCTAGAACGAAACTGATCGTCCTCGCGCCATAAATTCAAAGTGGAGGAAGGGGGAGAGGAGTAACTCTGTGACGTTGCCTCTTTCGAAGGAGGAGCCATCTACATTGGCAATGAAAGTATATCCACAATATCATTTTGCTTTGTTCCAATTAATATATCAATAAATTGAGTATAAGCATTTGAATCACATTTTAAAAGTTTCATACAATAGTCCAATGGGGATTATTCCAAATGGCAAGAAAATCATCATCCAAAATCAAATGTTTTTCCATAAACACTAGATTTGATCTAATTCTCTCTTTCTCAAATTTATTCATTTTTCAATCCTTTCACTCTGACTGCCAACTCTAGACTGACCAGAAAAGAAAGTTGGCTCGGAAACAACAGCAACATTGACCTTGACATTCGCTGAGAGCGTGCCCAAAACAACAACAATAACATTGATCCCATTAACCACGTGTTCTCCCTAATGACTCTATCGCGTGCCCAAAACAACAACAATAACATTGGTCCCATTAACCACGTGTTCTCCCTAATGACTCTATAGTCCATGAAAGTGACAAAGTTCCTGTTTTTCCATTCTCACTGACAAAAACCATAAAACCATCCATAAATGTGACAAAATTCCTGTTTTTCAAATTCTCACTGACAAAGTCCATAAAACCATCAATAAATCGACCTACACACATAACCATCCATAAACTATGTAAAAAAAAGTTATAGGTGGCAGCAGGGGTGCGTGACAGAACCTCCTGAGGCATCTCTACTTAGCTAAGAATATTAGTGAAAAAGCTTTATGTTTGATAGAAAGGAGAAAGGACTTGTACAAGAATTACCTTAGTGATAGATCATATGAAAACAAAAGGAATGCAAAGAAAGTGGAGAAAGTATTAAAATATGAATTAAGGAGGTGTGAAGTGGAGGCCATGGATAAAATTGCCGAGGATCTGGAAGATGCAGCTAGACGGCATAATAGTAAAATATAGTTCTGGCATGTTAATAAATTGAGAGAGAGTAATTAATCCGGACTTGGCCCAGTTAAAGATAGGAATGAGGCCACAATTAGCGATAAGGAAATAATTAAATAGAGATGGGCAGAACATTTTGAAAATTTTATAAACCGGGGTAGAGTCGCAGGAAAAGATATAGAGGAAAATGAAAAATTTTGTGATACCTTGGATTTGAATGATGATTTGTTTTGTGAGGAAGAATTAGCGACAGTACTAAAAGGATTAAAAATTATAAGGCTCCAGGTGCTGATAGGATGGTAAATGAGTTTCTTAGATATGGTGGCTCTGAGGTTAGAATTAGACCCCGGCGCCGCACCGATAAGGGAAGACCGGCGGCAGCGGGGCAAAAAATAGTAGCAGCGGCGCGCCAGCCGCTAACTAACCAGCTATTTGACAAGTAGTGATGACACGATATATATATATATATATATATATATATATATATATATATATATATATATATATATATATATATATATATATATATATATATATATATATATATATATATATATATATATATATATTATATATATATATATATATATATATATATATATATATATATATATAATATATATATATATATATATATTATATATATATATATATATATATATATATATATATATATATATATATATATATATATATATATATATATATATATATATATATATAATTATATATATATATATATATATATATATATATATATATATATATATATATATATATATATATATATATATATGTATATATATATATATATATATATATATATATATATAATATATATATATATATATATATATATATATATATATATATATATATATATATATATATATATATATAATATATATATATATATATATATATATATATATAATATATATATATATATATTATATATATATATATATATATATATATATATATATATATATATATATATATATATATATATATATATATATATATATATATATATATATATATATATATATATATATATATATATATATATATGAAAATGTGAATTTCTTCACATTTCTCGGCATTTCTTTATTAAATTATAGGTTTTTTATTATCCACCCTAATTTTTATTAATTAAATCATTTTCAGTTCATTTTTATTAACTCAATGACCTTTTGTTCCATCTTCCATTAACGATTTTTTTAATTTGTGAATTGTTTTTCAACCACTTCTGAATGTTCAGTTACTTCCAACTTTTATCAGAATAGCACAACGGTAAGGGCAGTTCCCGATGCTGTGCTAATATAGTTTGTAATCTTGGATGAGACATTATATTTTTTTTAAATTGGAAAAATTAAAATACTTCAAATATTTTTTTCCAGAATCTATGAATATAAGTGAAAATTCGAGGCAAAAAATTGATTCATTTTTGCATAATTTGATCATTTTTATTGGTTAGGGGTTAGGTATTTAATATAATTTGTTCTATGCGGCCTGCTTTCCATAATTCTTTGTCGTAGTTTCCATAATTTTGTTTCTACAATATTATATTATCATCATGTTTTGGTATATTTCATTAGGATTAATATAACTTCACTTCTTGGGTGTGTTTCGTTTAACAGACAAGTACCCAGCATTCCATTTTGTCAGTGGTTCCACGTTGAACTTTAGAAAGAGGAGCTAATTAGTTAACTTTGTTAACACAAAAATTTAAACATTAAAAATCTGTTGAATATCGAAGACGAATTTATCTTCAAAGAAAAGCTAGACCTTCCTAAACTCTTGGTTTCATATGTTTTAGTATACATTTTGTTTGGCTGATTTTCTTTCTTTTTTATTTGTTTTTGTTTTTTTTTATTTTTCGGTCACTACTGCATGACTGCATATTGGTTGGTTGCTACTACATGACTGCATATTTGTTGCTCGCTACTGCATAACTGCATGACTGCATATAGAGTTCTTTTTCATTAAAAATATAAATTTAATAAGGCTATGAGTATCTGTAGAATCGCCCTATTGCTTGTAATTAAATAAAAAAAAAAAAAAAATTCAACTGAAAGTAAGGAGTAGCATTAAAACTTAAAACGAACAGAAATTATCACGCATATGAGGAGGGTTACTCATCCTCAACACCTCGCTCTTTTTCACGCTACAGTTTTTCGGTACTTCAAAAAAAAAGTTACTTATTGCTCTAATTGAACCATCCTTGTGTTTCAGACGTCGTTTATAAAGAATTAATTAAAAACACTTTTTCTACAAAATAAGTTTTTCAAAGAAAAGTAGAAAACTCCATTAAACAAAAAAAAGAACAAGAATAAAATCATATAATCTAGATATCTCATGCATATATGAAGCTTACAGACCTTTAGACATAACTTTGTAACACCCAGAAGGCTCCTGCGTCTCATTATCCCAAATATACATGCTAATCCGGTTATATCGTGTCGCATATTTTTACAAGTCAATCGCGAAATAGCATTATTCACCTCAAGCATATAAGGAATCGATTTAATAAATTATTAAAATATTTTCAGAATATCTATTTGCACTTACGTCAAAAATCACAGCTAGCTCGCTAGATTCCTCCTTTCCTTTGGAATGAGGAGCGAAGCGAATTACAGTTGGCCTGATTGAATTTATTGATTCGATTATCCCTGTCTTGACGTTGTCCTCAGGTTCATCCAACTTTCTACGCTTTTGTTGCGATGGCTGATCAACAGCATCGTAAAATAAAAATCATTTTCAGTTTTCAAACTATTTAGCTTATGAGAGGGCACTGCCCCCCTTCAATACCACAATACCAAACACAAAAAGTTGACAATTATAGATCTATTTCAATTTTATATGCAAAGCTTTTAAAACTTATATACCTAAATTACGAAATACTTAAAATCACAGAAAAAGGAAGAAGACCCCTAGACATAGCCTAAACCAAAAAAAATTAAAAAATTATTAATTATATAAAGGGGTTCGCCCTCTAGTCAATACCTCACCCTTTACGCTAAAGTTTTTTTTTTTTTTTTTTTTTTTTTTTTTTTTTTTTTTTTTAGCACTTTCAAAAAAGGTATCTATTCTAATTAACCGGCCTTTGTGATTCAAGAGCTCATAATTCGAACAAAATTCGAACTTTAGCGTAAAGAGCGAGGTATTGACTAAGGGTAAACTCCTTAATACACGTGATAAAAACATATAGATATAGAAGTTAAATATAGAAGAATAGGAAGCTTTTTTGAAAGTGCTAACAGCTTTAGCGTAAAGAGCATGATATTGAGGAGGGGGCGACCTTTCATATCCGGATTAAATCTGCTGAAACTAATATGCAAATTCTGTTTTAATTTTTCATGTACGATGAGCCAAAATCGAAGTGAACCTGCCTCTCTTTTTTTTTTCTTTTTGAATATTAACTAAAATTGAAACACATGGGCTGTTTAATTAACATAGGAAGCTTTTTAAAAGAGCTAACAGCACGGTGAAAAATGCGTAAGTAAGGAAAGCAAAGGAAATTCTTCCTTAACTTAATGACGAGACAAAAATGGAATTCTTTTTTATTATAATATAAGAAAATTTTACTCACCAGAAGTCGCTTAGAACATTCCATATCTCTACCAATGTAAATGATTGTAAAATATATATATATATAGAAAATTAATATATAAAAATTATTATAAGTTTTTCTTTCAATCAATATAAAGGTTGCAACCGAGGCAGGGTTGCCACCGAGGTTACGTTCGTACCATTTTTGGTACGAAGCAGTACCATTAACACACAAGCAGTACCATTAAATTATTTATTTCATACTGTTTCCAAATATCATGGCCCCTTTTCTGAAAATACACCCACCCCCCTGATGGCCCGGGATATAGTCCTAGGAATATATTTAAAAAAGATCAACCAATAAAATTCTTACTTTACAATATGAAAGAACACGAAAAAATACAACAAGAAAGAATGTCATCGCAAGATTTGACACAACGATGAAATGTATTTATGCAGTTATATGTGGGATCTCAGATGGGGAGGGGGGTATAATGACAAAAAAGAACCATGATATTTGGAAAAAGTCAAGCATAAAATCGAAAATTCCGGCTCAACTAACCCACCCCCTCCTCGATGCTAATGCTTAGATATAAACAAAAAATGGCTCATTTTTACAGTTTCATATATTTTCTCCAGCTGTTCATAATCAAACAGTTCGTGGTAACGAACTGTAAGTAAGGAGCGACCCGGCTCAATGGTAACCGAAACTCTAAAAAAGGGGATTTTGATACCAATAGATACATCAAAAGAATCAGATTTTAATTCTGATTTCAAATATATAAGTTTCATTAAGTTTAATCTTACCCATCAAAAGTTACGTGCCTGAGAAAATTTGGCTGATTTTCGAAAAAAGGGGGAAGGACCCCCTAAAAGTTATAGAACCTTAATGAAAATCACACCATCATATTCAGCGTATCAGAGAACCCTACTGTAGAGGTTTCAAGCTCCTATCTACAAAAATGTGGAATTTTCCATTTTTTGCCAGAAGAAAGATCACGGATGCGTGTTTATTTGTTTGTTTGTTTTTTTTTTTTTTCCCCAGGGGTGATCGTATCGACCCAGTGGTCCTAGAATATCGTAGAAGGGCTCATTGGAACGGAAATTAAAAGTTCTAGTGCCCTTTTTAAGTGACCAAAAAAAATGGAGGGCAACTAGGCCCCCTCCCACGCTCATTTTTTTCCCAAAGTGACCCGATCAAAATTTTGAGATAGCCATTTTGTTCAGCATGGTCGAAAATATGATAAAAATGTCTTTTAGGATGACTTGATCCCCCAAAGTCCCCAGGGGGAGGGCTGAAAGTTATGAACTTTACTCAATGTTAACATATAGTATTGGTTATTGGGAAGTATACAGACTTTTCAGAGGAGATTTTTTCTGGTAGGTGGGGGAAGGAGAGGGTCGGGGGCTATATGGAAGGATCTTTCCATGAAGGAAGTTTTCATGGGGGAAGGGACATTGCTATGAAGGGGGCGCCGGATTTCCCAGCATTATTAAAGAAAAAGATCAGGAATTAAAAAAAAAAAAACAAGTTTTTCAACTGATCAACTGATTGTGATTAAGAGGTCATTTTTAAAGAACTGGAAAACAAAATTCGAACTATAGTTTAAAGAGCAGGGTATTGACTAGGGGGCGAACCCCCTAATATACGTGTTAAAAATTTATGAATATAGAAGTTCATTACGTAAGTTAATTCTAAGTTACGTATATTTATTACTAATAAAAACGTTCGTAAATAAAGTTAAACAAGTTTCGAGAAAGCCATTTAACCAAATATAATATGCAAATTTTGTTTTAATTATAAATGTACGGTGAGCCATAATCAAAACCTGCATTAATTCAAAAACGTTCAAAAATTAAATAAAAAAAACAAGTTTTTTAAACTGAAAGTAAGGAGCGACAATAAAACTTAAAACGAACAGAAATTATTCCGTATATGAAAGGGGCTGTCTCCTCCTCAACGCCTCGCTCTTTACGCTAAAGTTTGACTGTGTCTCATAAGTTTATTTTTTAAAACAATAAAAAACTTTAGCGTAAAGAGCGAGGCGTTGAGGAGGAGACAGCCCCTTTCATATACGGAATAATTTCTGTTCGTTTTAAGTTTTATTGTCGCTCCTTACTTTCAGTTGAAAAAAACTTGTTTTTTTTATTTAATCCCATATAAAAGGAGCAAGTTTTGTATATAACGTGATATTATGTCCAACCAATCAGAAGGGGTGGAGGCGAGGTTGTTACGCAAAGAATAATATATATATATATATATATATATATATATATATATATATATATAATATATATATATATATATATATATATATATATATATATATATATAATATATATATATATATATATATATATATATATATATATATATATATATATATATATATATATATATATATATATATATATATCATCAGCACTTGCCAATTAGCTGGTACACACGCAAGATAGATGCTAAGGGAAACTAGTCAAACGGGTATCAGTCAATAGAGAATTGGATCGCAAAGCGTGGTTTGTCATTGCGTTTACAATATTTAAACTTTTGTTTTTTGGGGCTTAGGGAAAAAAAGTACCTATTTTAGGTTACGTACTTAATTTATACAATGCTTTATCCCAGTGATTTTTTTACTGGGGGAAAAATAGATTACTCAGAAAATGTGAAACTTGCTATTATTATTATTCAAAAGCGTAATATAATTGTAACATTATTGATGATTTAGCTGAATCAATTGAACAGTTCTCACAGGAAATGCTACAGCTGTTTACCGTTCGCTCTCATCATGAACACATTTCCATAACCCTAGTTCTACACAATCTGTTTCATCAGAGCAAATAAACAAAAATCGCGAAGAAAGGAAACGAGGACAATTAACAGCCAGTGAAAAAATTGAAAAATTATGCAAATATTTCGGTCAAGACCTCCGCTTGACCGTCCTCAGTGCAGAATAAAACTGATAAAAATATAAAAACCAAACCTTAAAATAAAAACATTTTTTCACTGGCTGTCAATTGTCCTCGTTTCCTTTCTTCGCGATTTTTTGTTTATCATGATTAGCCAGTGTGGTCTCAGAAATTATTTATCAGAGCAAATGTATGAGAACCCTTGCTTTGAATTGCACCATCTATATTATCTACCTAATTGTTCGTGATTCTAGGTCGCTAATCTCTCAATAAGCAAATATATCGAGGCGCTCCCAAATTTCTGCTGTCAGTGTACACTCAGGCAAAAAATAAGCCCTACGGGTACATTTTGCTAGATCTTAATCAGAGCACACTCGAGGATCTACGTGTAGTCACAGATATTTTCGACAAAGAAATTACTGTATATCTTCCGGTGAACAGTAGAAAAGGCTATTAGTTGCCATTATGACACTGAAGAAACTACACGAACAACGGCATTTATTTTCCATTTTAGGCACTTCAAAACCTCCACTCAGGAAGGCCATACTCAAACATGATGTTGACAATGATTTCATTAATCTAATATCTGAACTTTGTTTAAATTTAACTGAGGGCAATGTACACTTGCCAGAAGGTGCTAGACAACAGACAAAGCAACATCGTTCCACTGTACGTGCCTTGGCTTGCAAAAACAAGGGAAAATTTTTTAAAAGAAAACGTCTCCTTCAAGCGGGCGGTAGCTTTTTTACACTTTTACTGCCAATAATTGCAGGACTTGTAAACAGTTTTCTCTAGATGGCTAAACCCTATAAATTGACGCCATTTGAACTTGTCCTCTCACCCGTGGAACATTTTGAAGACAATCTAAGCAAATTCATTAATGATGAGAATATTGCCGATGATAAAAAGCTAGTTTTACTTCAAGATGCATTGTGACGTGTGGACAAACATAGACCTTATCGTGAAAGACCCTCCGTCACCGTCACAGATCCCCTTAAACAGGAAACATCTCCTCAAGATTCTGCACAATCAAAGGAGAAGGAATAGAATTCCATAGTGACAAGAATTGGAAACCTATTGCCAGTGACCTATCGAGAACAGAGTAAAAGAGTATTAACATATCTCATGTTGGAAACTGGTGGTGATCATCAGGTCGATAGCACAAGGAAGCAAATTATAATTCAGGGAAATAAGTTGTAATCTAGTTGATTTAATTTGTGATATGGTGACGAATCGTAAAGGATTTTTATCATTTGACAATAATCTATACGTATACACCTTTCTAAATGCATCAAACTTCCCCAAATGTCTTATTGGCAATAAGCAAATTCTAAAGAAACTAAGAGAATATAGTCCTCCAACAACGCTAACACCACCATTTAAAAAAAAGAAGATTCAATATTGGAAAATACTAGCGGTAGCAGAAGCAGCAGCAATGATTTTATAACACCTGTGGCTGCTAGTCAAAAGCGAAGACGGATTGATTCACCCTCCAGTGTGCAAAAGGGGAGTGGACATTACACTACGTGTTTGCGTTCAAAATGGTTGAAGTTCTGAAACATGCCTATGAAAATATTGGTGAAGCGGGAAGTCTAAGTTCCCCCACAACGGTTTATAAAGTTGCCTCTGACATAGATGGCAGCACATTAAAAAAGCAAATAGCATCTAGAAAATGAACCTAGATCAGTATCTAGAAAATGAGTTACACAATGCATCGGAATCGTAGGCTTCGTGGCAAACAATATCGACACACTAAGGCCTTTTTCCCTCTACATATAATGCAAACTGATCTTTTAACATTAGACGCGATTCAACGACGTCACAATACACCATACAAATTTATTCTAGTGGTAATCAGCGTCTTTAGTCGCTATGCCTATGCCATTCCATTGCAATCAAAGAGAGGCGTTGAAGTTGCTCTCGCTTTAGAAAGTATTCTTGAACAGGATTGCTATAGAAAAATTCAATCAGATCGCGGTAGCGAATTTGTTAATCCTCATGTGCAAAAAGTTCTATTGAAATATTTTACAACACTTTATCATAGTCACAGCCCGATAAAGGCTGCATTGGCTGAATGATTGATAAGAACGATTCGTCTATTAATTTCAAGATATTGTACACTGAAAAATACTGCTGCTTTTATTCATTATTTAGATAAAATCATGCAAATATACAGCCATCGACCTCATCGATCCCTTTCCAACTCAAGCCCTCGGGACGTTCATTGCAGTGAAAATACATTTGATGCTTTTCTAAAGCAATATTCCAATGGTATGTCAATGAGAAGAAAAAAGAAGAAATTAAATGTTGGTGATACGTTCGAATTAATCGAACCACCAATATTTTTGATAAGGGGAATTATTTATGGAGCACTGAACTTTTCAAAGTGTCCAAAATCCTAGACACTACACCCACGACATATCGAATGCGAGACACCAAAGATGATGAGATTCTTATCGGTTTTTATGAATATGAACTACAAAAAATTAGAAACACTAGTGAAATTTATCAAATTGAAAAGATATTAAAGAGTCGTACTCGCAGGGGCAAGAGACAGTTGCTTGTTCGCTTGCTGGGATACAACTCTGATTTTGATTCTTGGGTCAGTGTTGAAGACATTAACAATGCCCAATGATTTTTATGTGACTTTCATGTCCAATGTTTCTGATCCTCTCTACAATGATTTGAATAGAACAAATGATTTTTGGACGAAACTCTCTCCCACCATCAAATTCGACGGCGCGTATGAAGTGGCTCTTGTCGACTGTATTCTCAAAAATACATATGATATCCTGAGAAAAGATCGCAAATATGATATAAAAATTAGACCCTATGACTGGCCACCACCCTCAGGTGATCAAAAACAAATTCAAAAGATCAATTGGATGAATTATCCATATATTGAATTACCCTATGAAGAACTCACCTGTATGAATGATTTAGATGTCGTTCGACAGATACGACAGATGTCGTTCAATCAATAAAAGAATTTCCACTCGTAAAAAAGGAGCTATTCATTTCAACTATTCAAAGGAGGATGGCAAGATCTACATTAGTTCACCCATCGCCAATAAAAAGGTTATTCTCAATGCTAATCTAAAAGATGTTCTTGGCTTTAAGCTCAATATAATCAATGCTAAAAGTGCTGGAAACACTATTTTTATTTTTGCTGGCTATCCGCCTGCCTTCTCCACGGACACATGTATATTTCTCTATTTCTGTTGTGTATTAAATCATGGGTTAAGCAGGGTAGTGTTCTATCCCCTTTTATATGGATTATTTTGATGGACTTTTATCTTAAGGAGCACAGAAAAGGCAATGGGAGACCACGGAATCAAATGGGGAGGAAAAGTCTCCTCGGCTTAGATTATGCTGACGATTTAAGCATCCTAGATGAAAGTGTGAGCGAAATGAATGAACTTCTAGAGGTTTTGCGAGTTCAGGGTGCTAGAATAGGTTTGAAAATTAATGTTAAGAAGACTAAGTCACTAAGGCTAGGTTTAAGGGAAGATGAAAAGGTGACGTTGGGTAACGAAAGCATTGATCAGGTGGGCACCTTCACTTACCTTGGTAGTATTATTAGTAAAGAGGGTGTGAGCAGTGAAGATGTTGAAAGTAGAATAGCCAAGGCTCAGGGTGTTTTTTCCCAGTTAAAAATAAGTTTGGAAGAATAGGAAGATAAGTCTGCAAACCATGATTAAAATATCAGAAGCTACAATGATGATAATCGTCAAATATGGCTCTGAAGCATGGACGCTCTAAAAATCGGATGAAGAATTGATAGATGTTTTCCAGAGAAATTGCTTAAGAATTGTTCTGGGTACCCAGCTGACTGACCGTATTTCAAACAATAGGCTGTACGAAAAATCTGACCCAATACCCCTCTCTAGGGCTATAATGAAAGAACGGTCAAGGTGGCTAGGGCACGTTTTGCGGATAAAAGATGACAGAATGCCGAAGATTTTTATTTTTGACCAACCGTCTAGGGCTAAACGGAAGGCAGGTTGTCCTCATCTGGGGTTAGAGGACGTCATAAAGAAAGATTTAAAGGAAATGGGAACTTCGTGGGAGGGTGTAAAAAGGGAAGCTTTTAATAGACTGGGATGGAGGAGGAGCATGCTTGGCTGTGTTGGCCTCAGGTGGCTTGGTGCTGCGGTGAGTTGCTAGTAGTAGTATTATTATTCAGCGTTCTACTCGCATAGACTCGTAAAAACTCTTAGGAACCCATAGGATAGAGAAGTAGTGAATCCTGGTTACAGGATTTTCTTACTAATTTAACCCTCTAATACTTTAAGTTTAGAGTTTTAATCGCATTAAAAAGTTTGTGATACCATGGATGTGAAAGAAGATTTGTTTTGTGAGGAAGAATTAGCAACAGTACTAAAAGGATTAAAAAATAATAAGGCTCCAGGTGCTGATAGGGTGGTAAATGAGTTTCTTAAATATGGTGGCTCTGAGGTTAGAAATAAGTTACTGAAGATTATGAATAAGATTTTTGAAAAAGGGGAAATACCTAACGATTTTAGGAAAACAATAATTAAGCCACTCTATAAGAAAGGTGACAAAAATGAGTGTGGTAATTATCGAGGCATTAGTCTGGTCTATGTAGGTAGTAAATTACTTAGTAATATGATGATTTTTAGACTGAGAGATGCCGTAAACAAATTTTTAAGAGAAGAACAGTGCGGTTTTAGAAAAGGTAGAGGATGTGTTGACCAAATTTTCACATTTAGGCTAATAATTGATATGAGTTTCTCAAAAGCCTTTGGTCCTCAGTTTCATAGATTATGAGCAAGCGTTTGATTCTGTTGATAGAAGAGCTTTGGTCAAGGTTTTATCCCTGCATGGTGTACCAGACAAATACATTAAAGTGATTAGTGCTATGTACGAGAATAACACCGCTGCGGTTAAGGTAGGAAATGAAGTTAGCAGCTGGTTTTGCATTAAATCAGGAGTTAAGCAGGGTTGTGTTCTATCCCCTTTTATATGGATTATTTTGATGGACTTTTTTAAGGAGCACATGAAAGGCAATGGGAGACCACGGAATCAAATGGGGAACAAAATATCTCCTGGACTTGGATTATGATGATGATTTAAGCATCCTGGATGAAAGTTTGAGCAAAATGAATGAAGTTTTAGAGGTTTTGCGAGTTCAGGATGTAAGAATTGGTTTGAAAATTAATGTTAGGAAGACTAAGTCACTAAGGCTAGGAATAAGTGAAGATGAAAAGGTAACGATGGGCATGAAAAGATTGATCAGGTGGGCAGGTTCAGTTACCTTGGTAGTTTTATTAGTAAAGATGGTGGGAGTAGTGAAGATGTTAAAAGTAGAATAGCCAAGGCTTAGGGTGTTTTTTCACAGTTAAAAAGTATGGAAGAATTGGAAGATAAGTCTGCAAACCAAGATTAGAATATTAGAAGCTACAGTGATGACAGTGGTCAAATATGGCTCTGAAGCATGGACGCTCCGAAAAGCGGATGAAGATTTGCTAGATGTTTTCCAGAGAAATTGCTTAAGGATTGTTCTGGGTACCCGGCTGACTGACCGTATTTCAAACAATAGGCTATACGAAAACTGTGGTTCAATACCGCTCTCTAGGGCTATAATGATAGAAAGGTTGAGGTGGCTAGTGCACGTTGTGCGGATGAAGGATGATAGATTGCCGAAGATTGTTCTTTTCGGCCAACCGTCTAGGGCTAAACGGTAAGCAGGTCGTCCCCGTCTGGGGTGGGAGGACGTCATAAAGAAAGATTTAAAGGAAATGGCAACTTCGTGGGTGGGTGTAAAAAGGGAAGCTTTGATTAGATTGGGATGGAGGAGGAGCGTGCGTAGCTGTGTTGGCCTCAGGCGGCTTGGTGCTGCAGTGAGTTGTTAGTAGTAGTAGTAGTAGTAGTAGTAGTTTAATCGCATGTACTTTATAGAAAACCTTAGGACCCCTAGAAAAGATTAGCAGGGATTTTGGTCGTATTGTTTTATATCTATGTAAATGATTTAATTTGCGGGTACTTATGGTTTAATTTTTTAGTCGCATATACTTGTAGAATACCTTAGGTATCCCCAGGGAGGATAAATTGAGGAGCCTGGTCATATTACCTGAAATCTTTACTATCTAATCCAAGCAATTCAAGATAGGTGACGAAGCTAAGAATAAACGAAGATGAAAAGGTAACGTTGGGTAACGAAAAGATTGATCAGATGGACAGCTTCATTTACCTTGAGAGTATTATTAGTAAAGATGGTGGGAGCAATGAAGATGTTAAAACTAGAATAGCCAAGGCTCAGGGTCTTTTTTCACAGTAAAAAAAGTTTAGAAGAATAGGAAGATAAGTCTGCAAACCAAGATCAGAATATTAGAAGCTACAGTGATGACTATTGTTAAGTATTGCTCTGAAGCATGGGTGCTCCAAAAAGCGGATGAAGATTTTCTAGATGTTTTCCAGAGAAATTGCTTACGGATTGTTCTGGATACTCGGCTGACTGACCTTATTTCGAACAGTTGGCTGTACAAAAAATTTAGTTCAATACCGCTTTCTAGGGTTATAATGAAAGAAAGGTTGAGATGGCTAGGGCACGTTGTGCGGATGAAGGATGACAGATTGCCTAAGATTGTCCTTTTCGGCCAACCGTCTAGGGCTAAACGGAAAGCAGTTCGTCCTCGTCTGGGGTGGTAGGTTGTCATAAAGAGAGATTTAAAGGAAATGATAACTTCATGGGAGGGTATAAAAAGGAAGGTTTTGAATAGATTGGGATGGAGGAGGAGCGTGCATAACTGTCTTGACCTCAGGCGGCTTGGTGCTGCGGTGAGTTGTTAGTAGTAGTATTTGTAGTAATTCAAAATAATTTATAACAGTGATGAGATTATGAATATACATTTCAGTTTCAAGTGGTTTAATTTTAATTTTAAAATGAGATACACCCTCAGAAAACTTTACGTTTGATTTCAACCCAGAAATAATTTTCTGATTACAGGCCTCAGAAGGTTCATATTTGAATTTGGTTTTGGGAACGGTTATTCACCTGTTAGTTGATAGTCTGGCAATATCTAATTGGAGACTGTCTTTTGAAATGTAAGCATGTTTTGACAACTGGGGGTCTAATAGCAATAAGGGTATAGCGTATTCACAAGTTTTATTTAAAATACCTAAAATCAAGTAACAAAGTGGGAAAGCAACATTAATATTCTTTTTTTCAATTATGTCTTCTTTTTTTAAATAACACAGCTTAACGGTATTTTTTGCATTTATGTCAATACTGTATATTAAAGTGTCATATGTCTTGTTTCAAGTGTTTTTTTTTTGTTACAACTAAAATGTCTTTAAAGGTATGCTATTAAGTCATGTTCCTTCTTCCAAACTGATTTAAGGTGCGTAAAACGTCACTGTCTTCTGTTCTATGAAGTTAATCAATTTGACAACTAGAGAACTCAGTTCTCGCGACATCTGGGGAACTCAGAGCTCAGTTCCTATTTTTTTTTTTAAGTTATCTGGAAGGGTATCATTTATAGTAGTATATGCCCCTGTAGAACCGACTGACGGAGATACTAGGGACTCAGATGAATTTTACTTACAGTTACAGGAACAAATAGACAAGGTTCCAGGTAGAAATATGATGTTATTACTGGGAGATTTTAACGCCCAGGTTGGTAGAAATAGGGATAGATGGTATCCCAGCCTAGGTAAATTTGGTGTAGGAAAAGAAAACAGTAATGGATACAGACTTTTGCAATTTTGTAGGTATAACAATCTAGTTATAACCAATACGGTGTTTGGTCATAAAATGGCTCATAAGTTAACATGGTATTCACGTGATGGTAAGACAGCTAATCTTATTGATTATGTTATAGTAAACCGAAGACTGACAGGATCAATACAAGATACTAGGGTATATAGGAGTGCTGTTATTGATGTTAAAAGTAAAGATCACCATCTAGTAGTGTCGAGGGTTAACTTAAAGCTGAAATTTCGGAAGGGTAACTACATCCCGGGAATTTATGATGTTGGTAGACTCCAGGATGATAATTTGAGAAAAACTTTCCAGGAACAGTTGAATACTAAACTTAAGAGTTTAAAATTTGATAATGTGGAAGATGGTTGGAATAATTTTAGAAAAATAAGTTGTGAAGTTGCAGAAGGTGTCTTAGGGAAGAAAGTTAGGACTGTAGCTAAGAATATTAGTGAAAAAGCTTTATGTTTGATAGAAAGGAGAAAGGACTTGTACAAGAATTACCTTAGTGATAGATCATATGAAAACAAAAGGAATGTAAAGAAAGTGGAGAAATCATTAAAATATGAACTAAGGAGGTGTGAAGTGGAGGCCATGGATAAAATTGCCGAGGATCTGGAAGATGCAGCTAGACGGCATAATAGTAAAATTTTGTACTGGCACGTTAACAAATTGAGAGGGAGTAGTCAATCCGGACTTGTCCCAGTTAAAGATAGGAATGGGGTTGCAATTAGGCATACTAAAGAGAGAAAAACTAAAGAGAGATGGGCCGAACATTTTGAGAACTTGCTTAACCGAGATAGAGTTGCAGGAAAAAATATAGAGGAAAATGAAAAAGTTTGTGATACTTTAGATGTGAAGGAAGATTTGTTTTGTGAGGAGGAATTAGCAACAGTACTAAAAGGATTAAAGAATAATAATGCTCCAGGTGCTGATAGGGTGGTAAATGAGTTTCTTAAATATGGTGGCTCTGAGGTTAGAAATAAGTTATTGAAGATTATGAATATGATTTTTGAAAAAGGGGAAGTACCAAACGATTTTAGGAAAACCTTAATTAAGCCACTTTATAAGAAAGGTGATAAAAGTGAGTGCGGTAATTATCGAGGCATTAGTCTGGTCTCTGTAGGTAGTAAATTACTTAGTAATACGATACTTTTTAGACTGAGAGATGCCGTAGACAAAGTTTTAAGAGAAGAGCAGTGCGGTTTTAGAAAAGGTAGAGGATGTGGCTAATAATTGAGAAGTGCCTGAGCTTTCAAACACCTTTGGTCCTCAGTTTTATAGATTACGAGCAAGCGTTTGATTCTGTTGATAGAAGAGCTTTAGTAAAGGTTTTATACTTGTATGGTATACCAGACAAATACAATAAAGTGATTAGTGCTATGTACGAGAATAACACTGCTGCGGTTAAGGTAGGAAATGATGTTAGCAGCTGGTTTTGAATTAAACCAGAAGTTAAGCAGGGCTGTGTTCTATCCCCCTTTATATGGATTATTTTGATGGACTTTGTTTTAAGGAGCACAGGAAAGGCAATGGGAGACCACGGAATCAAATGGGGAGAAAAAAGTCTCCTGGACTTGGATTATGCTGATGATTTAAGCATCCTAGATGAAAGTGTGAGCAAAATGAATGAAGTTTTAGAGGTTTTGCGAGTTCAGGGTGCTAGAATTGGTTTGAAAATTAATGTAAGGAAGACTAAGTCACTAAGGCTAGGAAGAAGTGAAGATGAAACAGTGACGTTTGGTAATGAAAAGATTGATCAGGTGGGCAGCTTCACTTACCTTGGTAGTATTATTAGTAAAGATGGTGGGAGCAGTGAAGATGTTAAAAATAGAATAGCCAAGGCTCAGGGTGTTTTTTCACAGTTAAAAAAAGTCTGGAAGAATAGGAAGATAAGTCCGCAAACCAAGATTAGAATATTAGAAGCTACAGTGATGACAGTGGTCAAATATGGCTCTGAAGCATGGACGCTCCGAAAAGCGGATGAAGATTTGCTAGATATTTTCCAGAGAAATTGCTTAAGGATTGTTCTGGGTACCCGGCTGACTGACCGTATTTCAAACAATAGGCTATACGAAAAATGTGGTTCAATACCGCTCTCTAGGGCTATAATGAAAGAAAGGTTGAGGTGGTTAGGGCACGTTGTGCGGATGAAGGATGACAGATTGCCGAAGGTTGTTCTTTCCGGCCAACCATCTAGGGCTAAACGGAAAGCAGGTTGTCCCTGTCTGGGACTGGGAGGACGTCCTAAAGAAAGATTTAAGGGAAATGGGAACTTCGTGGGCTGGCGTAAAATGGGAGGCTTTGAATAGATTGGGGTGGAGGAGGATCGTGCGTAGCTGGGTTGGCCTCAGGCGGCTTGGTGCTGCGGTGAGTTGTTAGTAGTAGTAGTAGTATCTGGAACATTTTCCCAAGGTGTATCAGATAGCTCAAATAGAAAAGAAAGATACGCCACTGCATCAGCTGTCAGCAAAGCTGCCTCTCTGAAAAGAAAGACTGTTAAAAAGCGTGAGAAATTTATATCAGCATAAGATGAATCAGAGATAGATTTGAACGTTATTGATGAACCGTCTTAGTATCCTGTTATATTATGTAGTACCGATGTCGAACGAAAACCAAAACCAAAACTCGACCTGAAGGAGGACATGAAATGTGAAGATGAAAAGATTTCTCTCCCGCCTACTGCTGAAGAATATGTGACAATGGGAAAGAATTATGTAAAAAAAAGAAATAGTTGAGAATGAGCAGTTGGAAGAAAAACCAGAAATGACAGTAGAAAGGGGGGTGCTACTCCGAACGGGGCACCAAATATGGGCATAGAGTCCCTAGGGAGAACACGTGGTTAATCGGTCAATGACCTCTTTTCCCCAGGGAGAATGATTGCGTAATCAAAGTGGGTCAATGACACTTCGTTCAAGATCATTTGATTTGTTGTTGTTGTTTTGGTCAAGTGCACGCTCGGAGCGAATGTTATGATCCAGGAATAGGAAAACAGGATCACGTGTGACAGATGATGTCATGGTTGATTGATTTGACACGAAAGGGGAATTCATTTGTTGTTTCTAAGGGAATTATTGATTCACGAAAGGGGAATTAATTTATTGTTTCCAAGGAGAATTGTCTCCGGGACGAAGTTTATTAATATCTTTGGAGTTCGACCAGGAGAATGTTTCCGGAATTATTGATTCACGAAAGGGGAATTAATTTATTGTTTCCAAGGAAAATTGTCTCCGGGACGAAGTTTATTAATATCTTTGGAGTTCGACCAGGAGAATTGTTTCCGGTGAATGTTTTGATCTTAGGGACGAAGAGTTTAACGCTGGAAAGGGTTTCTTAGTAATTTCAAATGTGACAGCGCAGGGATGCCAAAACAAAAGGAACATGCAGAAATTACGTTTAGGGATTATTTGGGCGAAACCGTTTTAGACATTTTATGGAATTATTTCGGCGAAACAGTTAGAGACATTTTAAAAGATGATTTTAGAAGATGTTGTAGAAGAGTTTTGAGTGTGGTCGTTATAATACACAAGTTCCATTTGAACAGTGTCGTGAGGTCCCCTACCCCAACCCCAAAGGGCCCCGATCCCCCTACCCCAACCCCGAAGGAAGCCCCCGGTCCTCAAAGGTCCCCCGGGTTCCCAAAGGGTCCCCCGGGCCCCCATTTTTTAATACTTTTTTAAGGCTTTATTGTATCTTTTCAGAACAAGTTATTTTCTTAATGTCCATCCTAAACCCATTTTACAAGTTGAAATGGGCGAAACCGTTTTAGGCATTTTAGGGAATTATTTCGGCGAAACAGTTAGAGACATTTTAAAAAATGATTTTAGAAGATTTTTTAGAAGAGGATTTGAGGGTGAAACTCTGTGGTCTTTATAATACACAAGTTCCATTTGAACAGTGTTGTGAGGTCCCCTACCCCAACCCCAAAGGGCCCCGATCCCCCTACCCCAACCCCGAAGGAAGCCCCGGTCCTCAAAGGTCCCTCGGGTTCCCAAAGGGTCCCCCGGACCCCCATTTTTTAATACTCTTTTAAGGCTTTTTTTATCTTTTCAGAACAAGTTATTTTCTTAATGTCCATCCTAAACACATTTTACAAGTTGAAATGGGCGAAACCGTCTTAGGCATTTTAGGGAATTATTTCGGCGAAACAGTTAGAGACATTTTAAAAGATGTTTTAGAAGAGGATTTGAGGGTAAACTATGTGGTCGTTATAATACACAAGTTCCATTTGAACAGTGTTGTGAGGTCCCCTACCCCAATCCCAAAGGCCCTCGGTCCCCCTAATGCCCCTCGAGCCCCCAAAGACCACCGGAACCCCATCCCCCCATTTTTTAAAAATAATTTTTGAATTTTTTTAACATGGCATTTTTTTAACTTTTTTACGTATCTTAAAATGACATGAAATATGCTTACAAATCTACCAATCGTACACTGTGCTTGTTCATAGACACGACGCGGCTTTCCGACGGCTTTATTATATCTTTTCAGAGAAAGTTATTTTCTTAATGTCCATCCTAAACCCATTTTACAAGTTGAAGTACTTATCTTTTTCACCCAAAACTATACTTTACAGCTTTTTGGATACCTCAACACCAAGAAATACTTTTCAAAGACCATTTCAGAGCAAGTTACTTTCTTAATGTCCCTCCTAAACCCATTTTCCAACTTGAAGTACTTATCTTTTTCACCCACAACTATACTTTACAGCTTTTTGGATACCTCATCACCAAGAAACACTTTTCAAAGACCATTTCAGAGCAAGTTACTTTCTTAATGTCCCTCCTAAACCCATTTTCCAACTTGAAGTACTTATCTTTTTCACCCACAACTATACTTTACAGCTTTTTGGATACCTCAACACCAAGAAATACTTTTCAAAGACCATTTCAGAGCAAGTTACTTTCTTAATAACCATCCTAAACCCATTTTCCAACTTGAAGTACTTATCTTTTTCACCCACAACTATACTTTACAGCTTTTTGGATACCTCAACACCAAGAAATACTTTTCAAAGACCATTTCAGAGCAAGTTACTTTCTTAATGTACCTCCTAAACCCATTTTCCAACTTGAAGTACTTATCTTTTTCACCCACAACTATACTTTACAGCTTTTTGGATATCTCAACACCAAGAAATACTTTTCAAAGACCATTTCAGAGCAAGTTACTTTCTTAATGTCCCTCCTAAACCCATTTTCCAACTTGAAGTACTTATCTTTTTCACCCACAACTATACTTTACAGCTTTTTGGGTACCTCAACACCAAGAAATACTTTTCAATGACCATTTCAGAGCAAGTTACTTTCTTAATGTCCCTCCTAAACCCATTTTCCAACTTGAAGTACTTATCTTTTTCACCCACAACTATACTTTACAGCTTTTTGGATACCTCAACACCAAGAAATACTTTTCAAAGACCATTTCAGAGCAAGTTACTTTCTTAATGTCCCTCCTAAACCCATTTTCCAACTTGAAGTAATTATCTTTTTCACCACAACTATACTTTACAGCTTTTTGGATACCTCAACACCAAGAAATACTTTTCAAAGACCATTTCAGAGCAAGTTACTTTCTTAATGTCCCTCCTAAACCCATTTTCCAACTTGAAGTACTTATCTTTTTCACCCACAACTATACTTTACAGCTTTTTGGATACCTCAACACCAAGAAATACTTTTCAAAGACCATTTGAGAGCAAGTTACTTTCATAATGTCCCTCCTAAACCCATTTTCCAACTTGAAGTACTTATCTTTTTCACCCACAACTATACTTTACAGCTTTTTGGATACCTCAACACCAAGAAATACTTTTCAAAGACCATTTCATAGCAAGTTACTTTCTTAATATCCCTCCTAAACCCATTTTCCAACTTGAAGTACTTATCTTTTTCACCCACAACTATACATTACAGCTTTTTGGATACCTCAACACCAAGAAATACTTTTCAAAGACCATTTCAGAGCAAGTTACTTTCTTAATGTCCCTCCTAAACCCATTTTCCAACTTGAAATACTTATCTTTTTCACCCACAACTATACTTTACAGCTTTTTGGATACCTCAACACCAAGAAATACATTTCAAAGACCATTTCAGAGCAAGTTACTTTCTTAATGTCCCTCCTAAACCCATTTTCCAACTTGAAGTACTTATCTTTTTCACCCACAACTATACTTTACAGCTTTTTGGATACCTCAACACCAAGAAATACTTTTCAAAGACCATTTCAGAGCAAGTTACTTTCTTAATGTCCCTCCTAAACCCCTTTTCCAACTTGAAGTAAATATCTTTTTCACCCACAACTATACTTTACAGCTTTTTGGATACCTCAACACCAAGAAATACTTTTCAAAGACCATTTCAGAGCAAGTTCCTTTCTTAATGACCATCCTAAACCCATTTTCCAACTTGAAGTACTTATCTTTTTCACCCACAACTATACTTTACAGCTTTTTGGATACCTCAACACCAAGAAATACTTTTCAAAGACCATTTCAGAGCAAGTTACTTTCTTAATATCCCTCCTAAACCCATTTTCCAGCTTGAAGTACTTATCTTTTTCACCCACAACTATACTTTACAGCTTTTTGGATACCTCAACACCAAGAAATACTTTTCAAAGACCATTTCAGAGCAAGTTACTTTCTTAATGTCCCTCCTAAATCCATTTTCCAACTTGAAGTACTTATCTTTTTCACCCACAATTATACTTTACAGCTTTTTGGATACCTCAACACCAAGAAATACTTTTCAAAGACCATTTCAGAGCAAGTTATATTCTCAATGTCCCTCCTAAACCCATTTTCCAACTTGAAGTACTTATCTTTTTCACCAACAACTATACTTTACAGCTTTTTGGATACCTCAACACCAAGAAATACTTTTCAAAGACCATTTCAGAGCAAGTTACTTTCTTAATGTCCCTCCTAAACCCATTTTCCAACTTGAAGTACATATCTTTTTCACCCACAACTATACTTTACAGCTTTTTGGATACCTCAACACCAAGAAATACTTTTCAAAGACCATTTCAGAGCAAGTTACTTTCTTAATGTCCCTCCTAAACCCATTTTCCAACTTGAAGTACTTATCTTTTTCACCCACAACTATACTTTACAGCTTTTTGGATACCTCAACACCAAGAAATACTTTTCAATGACCATTTCAGAGCAAGTTACTTTCTTAATGTCCCTCCTAAACCCATTTTCCTACTTGAAGTACTTATCTCTTTCACCCACAACTATACTTTACAGCTTTTTGGATACCTCAACACCAAGAAATACTTTTTAAAGACCATTTAAGAGCAAGTTACATTCTCAATGCCCCTCCTAAACCCATTTTCCAACTTGAAGTACATATCTTTTTCACCCACAACTATACTTTACAGCTTTTTGGATACTTCAACACCAAGAAATACTTTTCAAAGACCATTTCAGAGCAAGTTACTTTCTTAATGTCCCTCCTAAACCCATTTTCCAACTTGAAGTACTTATCTTTTTCACCCACAACTATACTTTACAGCTTTTTGGATACCTCAACACCAAGAAATACTTTTCAAAAACCATTTCAGAGCAAGTTACTTTCTTAATGTCCCTCCTAAACCCATTTTCCAACTTGAAGTACTTATCTTTTTCACCCACAACTATACTTTACAGCTTTTTGGATACCTCAACACCAAGAAATACTTTTCAAAGACCATTTCAGAGCAAGTTACTTTCTTAATGTCCCTCCTAAACCCATTTTACAACTTGAAGTACTTATCTTTTTTACCCACAACTATACTTTACAGCTTTTTGGATACCTCAACACCAAGAAATACTTTTCAAAGACCATTTCAGAGCAAGTTACTTTCTTAATGTCCCTCCTAAACTCATTTTCCAACTTGAAGTACTTATCTTTTTCACCCACAACTATACTTTACAGCTTTTTGGATACCTCAACACCAAGAAATACTTTTCAAAGACCATTTCAGAGCAAGTTACTTTCTTAATGTCCCTCTTAAACCCATTTTCCAACTTGAAGTACTTATCTTTTTCACCCACAACTATACTTTACAGCTTTTTGGATACCTCAACACCAAGAAATACTTTTCAAAGACCATTTCAGAGCAAGTTACTTTCTTAATGTCCCTCCTAAACTCATTTTCCAACTTGAAGTACTTATCTTTTTCGCCCACAACTATACTTTACAGCTTTTTGGATACCTCAACACCAAGAAATACTTTTCAAAGACCATTTCAGAGCAAGTTACTTTCTTAATGTCCCTCTTAAACCCATTTTCCAACTTGAAGTACTTATCTTTTTCACCCACAACTATACTTTACAGCTTTTTGGATACCTCAACACCAAGAAATACTTTTCAAAGACCATTTCAGAGCAAGTTACTTTCTTAATGTCCCTCCTAAACTCATTTTCCAGCTTGAAGTACTTATCTTTTTCACCCAAAACTATACTTTACAGCTTTTTGGATACCTCAAAACCAAGAAATACTTAGGTTAGGCTGGATTAAATTAGGTTAGATTAGGTTAGGTTATCCTACGTACGCTTCACTTAGGTTAGGTGAAAGACAGGCAAAAAGTTAGGTGAATGGTTAGGTTAGGATAGACTAGATTAAGTTAGGTTAGGTTAAGTTAGGTTAGGCTAGGTTAGCCTACGTACGCGCGTGTACGTAGGCTAACCTAGCCTAACCTAACTATAAAAAAAGAAAAAAAAAGAAATAAATAAAAAGGGAAACAAAAGGGAAAATTAAACAAGCAGACTTGCCCACTCGTGCTTTAGAATTGCTGGTTTTGTTTTTTGCCGGCTAATAAGTGTCTGAACAGCTAGATTTGGGTCCGCTAGGTTATAGCGCCGAATCAGAAAACTATTTTTTGTCCAAGGTTGCAATTTTAGTAGGTACTTTGCAAAAAGGAAAAATATAGAGCGGATTTTAGACTTTTCACGGTTTGCCAATAAATTCTAGAAAGGGGTCACATATAATATATGTGGCAGAGCGGTAGCGTTGTAAATACTTGCCAGTAGTGGACGGTTAAATCTCAGAGCGGATTTAACAATCAATGCATAGGAGCTGGATATTCGCCGTTCAAGATGTGAGATCAGGAGGGAACGGGTATGCTGCAATGAGGAACCTATTGGAAGCCCCAGATATACTATTTTATCAACTGGTTTTTACTGAGCAATCACCTAGTGTGATATTAGTAGGAGGGTCATTCTTCCAATTATAAAGCAAAACTTCCGACTTTTGGGAGTTAAATCTCAGACCGACTTTCTCGTAGTTGGACTGCAGACATGAGAATATTTCTGAAAGGCGGTTAAGCGTCCGACTGAGATTCAGCGTGTCATCGGCATAGCACACTAGGGAGATGTCAATGGAACTGATAATGCATGATGAAGGACAGCTGTCTTGAGGTTCAATAATGTAGTTATTGAAGAAATTGGGGGATAAAACTGCTCCCTGACGGGCACCTTTATGGACTGGTATCAAAGCTGACCGTGGGGCTGGCGGAAGGCCTTTATCGGGAGGGATCTTGAGTCGCACGCGAAGGTGAGAATAAATATCACGGAAAGCCCGGATGATATTTGAGTTCACTCCTCTTTTAGCTGAGTTTAGCAACATATGTGCATGAATCAATGAATCAAACACTCTCTGCAGGTCTAAGCCCCCGATCGCTAGACTTTCTCCTGATTTGTGTGCATCTGGGAGTGCATATGCAACGACATGGAGCGCTTCCGCACAACCAATGCCGCGTTGGAAACCGAATTGTCTTGGTGGACTACAACACAGTTTTTCAAACTCATCTACGAATAAAAGTTCAAATAACTTGCAGAAAGTGGTAGCAACCATGATTGGACGGAAAGAGGAGCATTGCATGGTAACTTTTCCTTTTTTAGGAACTGGCGTAAGATCTCCAATTGAGAAAGTGGTTGGGACAATACCCTGAATGAGGATAATCTGCATTAGGAGGGTTACATGACTAATGAGAGCGGGCCCTCCACTTTTTAGATGGAGTGCACTGATCCCGTCAATCCCAAAAGATTGTTTAGGTTTTAGGTGAGAGATGGCCCTACATACAGCTCCCTCCGTTACAAGATAATCACTCCGAGGACAACTATCTAAGAAGTCGTCCAACTCAGCTTCGTATCTTTCGTTTTAGCGCTGGGTCAGGAGGTGAAAATTCTGACCCATAATATGCGTACCATTCAGAATCAGGGATAGCAGATGCGGATAAAGACTCATAGCTTTTAGAGGAAAGAAAATGCCAAAGGAGAGAAGGATTAATTTTGGCCCGTGTAGATTTGATATCAATCATCTTTTTTCTGTGAGCTTTTAGCTCCTTTGCGAATTTTCTTTTTGTGAGCAGGAGGATTGAATTGACTACCCCCGAACGAGGTCGTCCACAAGAAACCCAAAGTTGAAGCCAAAATTTAGACTTAGAATGGGTATCCACTAACTCTGGATTTTCAGACCAGCCTGGAAGGGTATGATGACGGGGTCTACTTAGAAGGACGGCAGCTTTTTCAGCACAGCGAAGGGCATGGCCAATTTCTGCGCAATAAAAGTCAACTGATAGTTGTGTTTTCTCCCTTGAAAGAGCAGTTAATCCAGAGAGAAGATGGAAAGGGACACGGATCTTACTAAGGACTCTAGCGGCTTCTTCTTGAAATAAAACAGGGTTAATTTTACGCCAATCACGGCGAGACCTAGGAGGTGTTTTTGAAGTTGTTTGCGTTTGTGTATCTGAGCTGTGGCAAGGAATATCGGCTGAGAACTGTATTGGTAAGTGATCAGACAGCTGAAAATCAAGCACAACCTTGACAGGCGAAATCCTGAGATTTGCGGACGCAACGACGTGATCGAGATCTGATCTGGACATTGAGGTGTGTACATGTGTAAAATTTAAATCTTTGCACTTGAGATCAAACTGGTCTCCAAAAATACTAAGCAACAACGTAGAACGTAAAGACCTAGATAAGAGCGGTTCATTCAAGTCGCAATTGAAGTCACCAACTAGTATGCATTCAAGGCTTAAGGATCTAATACGGTTAATACACTGGCCGAGTTTATCACTAGAATAAGTAAAAGCACGCTCCGAACGCTCATCATGGTAATTTGTAGGCAAATATACATTAATAAAAACACAGCCCTCAACACGAATCGCCAGAAAATTATCATTGACTTCAAATACACTAGATCTTAGAGTCGAACGAACAAAAGTGGCAATACCACCGGAGGGTCGCCCTTTTCCACTTAGCTACTTCGCTGAAACTGAATAGACCGATACTGAACTATTAAAACTAAGAATACTTTTTCTGCGGCTTGTGACGAAATGTTCTTGTAAACAAACAACTTCATTTTGCTCAAAAACAACATCTAAGATCGGAATTTTATTCGTGAACGAGCCATTAATGCTCCGCGATAAATATTTAACTGCATAAGCTTCAGATGTCATTTCTTTTGTGGATTACTATTTGAGGGACATTTTACACTGTAACACGTGTGACTGCCGATTTTGCATTCAACGCAGAATGTCGGCTGTCTGCATGGTTCATCTCGCGTAGAACGATGTTCACTTGAGGCACATCTAGAGCATACAGGTTCAGCCGTACACTGGGAAGCGAGATGAACGATTTTGTGACAGTTATAGCATCGTCTTGGCAAGAACTTAAACGGATCAGCAGGTAGACGCTCGTAGCCGATAATCACCGAAACACTCAGAAATTGTTGGAGCTCACTAAGAGTGTTAAAATACACTTTGAAAGAACGGGATTTTCCGCCCTGTTCAGTCTTCGTACTATTCAGGATTAGATTTTTTAGTCCTTCACAGTTTATATCCTCAGGGACATTTCGAAGCACAGCTATGTGCAGGGGTTCTCGAACAGTAATTTTGAGATCGGGCTTGGAAGATTTCGCTTTCTCAACGATTTTCGCTGCTGCAGCTTTCGACCTGACCACTAGCTTCCATTCGTTTGCAGATTTGCGAAGTTCACTAATGTCATTTGTATTTTCACAGAAACTGTCTATGAAAGCTTTCCGGTCATTTGGGCCATTGAGCTCCTTGGGGGGATTTTTCAAGACGACAGAATAGGTAGAGTTTCTGGGCTTGGACGTTTCAGGTGCACTACGACTGCTTGTGAAAATATATATATATATATATATATATATATATATATATATATATATATATATATATATATATATATATATATATATATATATATAATATATATATATATATATATATATATATATATAATATATATATATATATATATATATATATATATATATATATATATATATATATATATATATATTATATATATATATATATATATATATATATATATATATATATATATATATATATATATATTATATATATATATATATATATATATATATATATATATATATATATATATATATATATATATATATATATATATATTATATATATATATATATATATATATATATATATATTTGAAGTAGTTTTACACGATTTCATATTTGTTTACTTCCCCAGAGAAGCACACTGTTTATTGAGAAGAATACAAAGCTTATTTTCTCTGATTTTTATTTACACCTGGCTCTAACTATGCAAAGGTAATTATTGATAGGGGGTATATTTTTAAAAAAAGAAAATAACAAGAAACTGCTTTTGGGTATGCTTAAGTTGAGTTTAACATTGTCAAGATCATTCTTTAAATTGTTAATTAGTGAATCGAGTCTAACATTCAAAGTATTAGATGTTTGACAAAGGTTCAGCAATGTCAAATCATCCGCAAATTTAAAAGAGTTGTCAAAACTTGGTAAAACATTATTAAAAACTATTAAAAATGCTATAGGACCTAACTTAGTCCCTTGAGGTGCTCCACAGGAAATCGAGGAAAAACCTGATGAATCCCCGTTAGGGAGGAGTACACATTGCTCACGGCCAGACAAAAAGCTAGCTAACATACGTAAAAAAAATCTCTTGCACCTAAAGCCCTTGCATTATCTATAACTGTCTGATGATCCAAATTATCGAAGGCTTTGCTAATATCAGCAAAAAACAGCCTCAACGTAGGAACTATTCAACTCAAGATATTTGAAAATAGTATCAAGTATATAAATTAAGCAATGCGTGGTGCTATGATTCGGCCTAAAGCCAAACTGATTTGGGTTGATTTTATCATGAATATCGTCAAAAAGGAAATGGTAAATAAAACTTTCAAAGATTTTAGAGAAAATGGAGGTTTTTGATATTGGTCTTAAGTCAGAGGGAACTTTTGGGGTCTTAGTTTTTGGTATAGGAGATATAATAGCTCGTTTAAAACACACTGGAAAAATGCCATCTACAAAACATTGGTTAAAAATAGCAGTTAGAGGAACACTTAAATACTGGGCACATTCCACAATAAATTTGGTAGGGATATCACCTGGGTATACTGACTTATTTGTATCAAGAGTTTCGAGTTTAAGTTGAGTCTGATGAATTTCAATCACAGGAATGTCACTCACTGCACTGTTGGCCGGCATATGCTGGAGTAGCGGGTGAATTTTACAAATTGAAGCAAAATGATCATTTATGACATCCGCACCCACTGGGTCACCATTGCTGTCCAGTAAGAAAAATTTTGAAGAGACCTTTCCCATGAGATCTTGGACACTTTTGTGAAACTTCTTAGGGTCCGAATACAATAACTTATTGAGCACGTGCGCACCATGCTCCTTTCTTGCTTTACGGATTTCGCTAACAACGATGTTTCTAAGCTT
The DNA here is from genome assembly GCA_027921565.1 of Artemia sinica. Taxonomy (NCBI): domain Eukaryota; kingdom Metazoa; phylum Arthropoda; class Branchiopoda; order Anostraca; family Artemiidae; genus Artemia; species Artemia sinica. The sequence continues at coordinate 7,582,651 of CM051274.1, forward strand.
TCGAGATTCTTGGAAAAATCCTTCATTAAAGAGTTTATCTCGTTCATTTATTAGGTACAAAATTTTTTTATTTATCCACGGTTTGCAGTTAGATTTGCGAGTAACATTTTTCACTGGAAAGGTGTCACAATATAACTGGAAAAGTTCCGCTGAAAACTTAGAAACCATTTCATTACCACTGGTAAGACATAGGATATTGGCCCAAGATTTGGAACTAAGTTTTAATTTGAAATGGGCAACCTTCTCGTCGGTAATGGGTCTATAAGAGTAACTGATAAATTGCTTAGGGGGAAAGGAAGATAAGGGGGTCCAAAAGATGCATAGATGGTCACTTTCCCCTAGTGGAGGGGCCACTTTGGAGACACAGTAGTAATCTTCAATGTTGGTAAAAATTAAGTCTAGGGTTTTATCACCGCGTGTAGGCGACTTGACCACTTGATCAAGGCTAAGAGCAGAGCTTAGCCACTTTTGGTCTAGCTCATTAAAACCACCACATAATGTAATTGCAGCATAAGGACACTTGCAGCGAATTCTGTCAGTATAAAGTTGCAGATATGCCGTCAGCTCCTTCTTAAATCCACTACGAGGAGGGTAATAAATAATACAAAAAATCTTGCAAGATACTTCTTTTGGGAGGTTTTTGGGTCTGGTCAATAGCCATAGAACTTCGATTTTGGAGTTGTTCACTATTTCGGAAAATGAAAGAACCCGATTAGGAAGGATAGACCGACAAAAAAAAAGCTACTCCTCCACCATGAGATAGAGGGATACCATCTTTGTCTATCCTGGGTTTAAAATGGGAAACATAATTTGGAATGGAACAAAAGTTTTCAGTTGCAGACCATGTTTCGGTAAGGCAAGCAATATCTATCTGGTTTTTGTCAAGACTAAGTTGAAGTTCATCCATTTTATTTACCAGTGACCTTACATTCGCTAGAAGGATTCTGGGAAATGTGTAGGAGGAGCAGCAATGTATCAAACCAGGGTTTCTTGATTTTTTATTGTAGACTTGTTGTAAGTTCTTGGGTTCATTTGATGTAAATAACGGGACTGAGGAGATGGACTGATTTGGCAATTTAAATGGGAGGAAGCTGGAACGTAACATGGAGGTCTTCTGAATGGGTTTGTTCGGTGCTGTTGATAATTCGGATTCCTGTCGCTTTTGAGGGCTGGTGGGAACAGTGGGCTGGTGTGGCGAACTTCGTTTTTTGGCTGCTCAATATTCATAGTGATAATACACGGGAGAGAGTTTGACAGTTGATGATAACTCTTTCTGGTATTATTAAAAAGTTTTTTGAATGCGCCAAAGCCATGATTCAAATGAATCCAGTCACAACCAAAACAACAGCCACTTCCAAACTTAAAACAAACTTTCTGGTGTAATAGTTGGCAGTCAGAGACTTTACACTCACCCCCAACATTAAAACTCTTGCAAACATGCAGATATTTACATTTTTTGCCTTTTTTGCAAATATCATTCCAGGCGAATTTGCATACACTCTTATGTGTAGTCAGTTCATGACCGCTTATCTTGATTGACTTGACCTTTGGTTTGCATCCATTAGTATTCAACTTCATGTTCTCCAGGTCAGATGAACTCTTAATTATGTTATCCCCAAGGTAACTGAACTTTTGAAAAATACAAGTTTGTTTCATCACCTCTTTGTTACAGGAAACAATTGCATATTTATCCGGGTGGGATTTGTTAATGATTTCCTGATTTTGATCCTCATTAACATCAGACGACTTTGGAGGGATTTCATTTAGACGCGACCTAAGGTCTATGATTGCAGATATTTCCTTGCTTATTAATTCTAATTTATCTCTCATTGCTATAAGGGAAAGAAGTGATAAGTCCGATAGAGGATTAGAACAACAACTGCCACAAGTAGTAGTTTCAGTCTGGCAGGAGGCATTAGATTTGTTGGCTTCGAGGTGGTCATTATTACTTGGAAGGTTTGGAGCTAGAGGGGGCGATCGAATTTCCATCACAATGTTCGCCAGGTCAATGCCCGATAGACGACGAGGGGCAGTAATTGGGAGAGGCTGGGGTTGACTGGAAGAAGTATCAGCAAAAGTAATTACCTTTTTTGGACTATCCTTGTTTATACTATCCTTTTTCACAGAACAATCTAGGCATAGCCAACTTTTAGTCCATTGGAAACGTTCAATTCCAGCACATTATTCGTGGAAATATGATCCACAGTCATTGCATATCAAACAGTTTAAGGTTGCCCTGCAGCGAAATTCAAGGTATACTCTCCTAGTCATTCTTTGGGTTTAGGATAAAATGAAGTTTAGTCTCTAATTAAGTCCGAACATAATCCTTTCATTCACACCTGTTCAAAAACTGGGATTTAATCCTTTTAAAGAATAAATATGTCTTAACAGGTCAGAGACTGAATAGCGACTGAATATACAGTACACATCGAAGAAGTAAAGCTATCCGTTATTAAATTCTCTTCTTGCCATCTACATCTCTCTTAGTATCAAATTTTTAGTATACTATAACGTTAAACTCTATTTTAAATTGACAACACTGTTCAAACACCACTTGTGTATTATACAGTACACATCGAAGAAGTAAAGCTATCCGTTATTAAAATTCTCTTCTTGCCATCTACATCTCTGTTAGTATCAAATTTTTAGTATACTATAACGTTAAACTCTATTTTAAATTAACAACAATGTTCAAACATCACTTGTGTATTATACAGTACACATCGAAGAAGTAAAGCTATCCGTTATTAAAATTCTCTTCTTGCCATCTACATCTCTCTTAGTATCAAATTTTTAGTATACTATAACGTTAAATTCTATTTTAAATTGACAACACTGTTCAAACACCACTTGTGTATTATACAGTACACATCGAAGAAGTAAAGCTATCCGTTACTAAAATTCTCGTTTTGCCATCTACATCTCTCTTAGTATCAAATTTTAGTATACTATAACGTTAAACTCTATTTTAAATTGAAAACACTGTTCAAACACCACTTGTGTATTATACAGTACACATCGAAGAAGTAAAGCTAGGTCAACTCATAAAGATCATTTTATCTTCGTTAACCATTTTGCCTTTTTCTCCATCATCATACGATCCAATCACTAATTAGAATCATTAACGCTCCTATTATTCAAACATTAATTAATATCATTCATAGAGTCCAATTCGCAAATGCTAAACCCTTTTTTTTTAGCTACGATCGCAATGAATGGTACTTGTTATCAGAAACAAAATGTCAATTGCCAAAAAAATAAAATAAAACACGCCATGCTGAATGTGCTTCAAAAACCCATCTGGTTGAAAACGTGTTTGACCGCTTTATAGGTATAGGTTTGCACGCTTTTTTTGCAATGTCCACGTGAAAGTGTGTTGCAAATTCTTGTGCAATTCCATGTATGGTTGAAATATATAGCAATAACCAGTCTGGTTGTGTTATACAATCTCGACTATACTCTTAAAACATGTTTGACCACTTTATAGGTAAAGGATTGGTCACTTTTTAAAATCTGCACGTGAAGCTACGCTGCATATTCTTGTAGGGTTGGATGTAGGGTTCAAATCAGCACCTAGGTTACTACTTGTATCGAAGGAGTTGTCGTAGGAAATTCGAAAAGGGCTCATTCAATTGAATATAGAAAGGGCTGATGCCCTTTTTAATAGTCGATAGTGATTGGAGGATAACTAATCCCCCTCTCACGCCCACCCTCCTATTTGACTTTATGTTTAAAAACTAAATGTTGCCATAAGATTAAATCAAAATGCACTGTATAAATGCACTGTATATATATATATATATATATATATATATATATATATATATATATATATATATATATATATATATATATATATAATATATATATATATATATATATATATATATATATATATATATATATATATATATATACATATATATACATATATATATATATATATATATATATTATATATATATATATATATATATATATCTATATATATATATATATATATATATATATATATATATATATATATATATATATATATATATATATATATATATATATATACATATATATATATATATATATATATATATATATATATATATATATATATTATATATATATATATATATATATATATATATATATATATATATATATATATTATATATATATATATATATATATATATATATATATATATATATATATATATATATATGTAATTAAGCTAGATTGCCTTATTTTAAATTTCTACTTACTTTTAATTTCTCTCAGCAGGCTCCTTTTTCCCTAATAAAAATTTCAAACTGAGGAGATTCACCTTGGGTGGTTAGCTTCTGTTTTTATTTCACTAGATTCCCAACTATCACGAATCCAAGTGTCATTGTAGCTTCATTTTTAGTTTTTCATTTTCAATCGGTAAGACTTGATAGTTGGTACACAGAAAGATGTTTTTGTCGACCTTTGGACACCGGAAGTTAAGTGTCTGTATACGAAAAAAGGAAAATAGGTGACTGCTTGTCTGTTCTTATCTTGACTATGCTGAACAGATCAGGGTGAAATAAAATATTTGTAGATGAAAGAATACAAACATAGGTACAAAAATACTAAATTGTACCAACATTTTGTAAAATGTACCATATTTTGTGGGATTGTACTAAATTGTATCAGTAGAGGTGAAATGTACCGAAATGGTACAATTGTACCACGTTTGGCATCACTGCTGATGGGGTACATTTATATCCTCTAATTGGTGATCGCATGGAGAAGGGTGGTTTCCTGGAACATGGATATCCTGAAAGCTACTCTGATAATAAAGTGAAAAAAAGTTTTCTGTTCAAGTTTTCAGATCAAAAGATAAATGAAATTTTCGTGGTTTATTGTAAACGAAGGCTTATAAACACTTTTGAAAGGAAGTTGCACTGTGAAAAAAAAATTGCTAATCAATGATGATTCAGGAATATTTGCTGTTATTTCGGTTCACTTTATTTGCAAAAGTTTATTACAAAAAACGGATAAGAGTTCTTGAAAACATCCCGAAAGTGCCTCTGGTCAAAATGAAAAATTCACGGATGGAATGATCATGGAACAAAAACGGAACGATGAGTGACGAAAAAATGATATTTATTGATACTATTTCTTGAGTAGAAAGGCTGAAAACAATATAACTCGTGCATATAGAATTTGGATAGTCAAAAACTCTTAATCCGGAGATTACAGGCCTCCGTACCGGCCATTCTAGTAGTATTTAAAATTTATTCTGGATGTTTAAACAGTCTCATTAACAAGATTGAAAATTATATTTTTTTGTTCATCTCCCCCTCCCCCTTCTATTCTTTTTTCTGGGGGAAAGGCATTCCCTCTTGAATTTGGATTACTATAATTATAGATCTAACATTTGTCTGTAGTTAACAATAAAAATATTCAAGAAATGACTGCATCACGTTCGCCGTTTCTTACGAAACTCTTTAAAAACTTCTACCCAACAAATGTTCGTAATATCATTTTCTTTTGTTGAGAACCTAACTACAGACTATAATAAGCTGTTCGATTTGGCCTAAGACCAAAAACACAAAAGTATCAAATAAAACAAAGAAAATTCCAAGATATTTCAGAAGGTGGAAATCTAATCAGAATGGCATGACCTTGACAATTATTTTGGCGACGTAAGTTTTGTGTAGATTAACATAATAATAAAAACTTCAAGAGATCTACGAAGTCGATATGCAGAGCCACTCCTAGGAGAAGCGGCAACCGGGTGGGCTTGCCCCGGGTGCCACAGCTGGAGGTGGTGCTCTAGCTGGAGGATTGACCCACTGGATGAAATTTTTTCCTTTGACTCGGCTTTGTTTTGCTTATATTTGAGTCAGGAGGGGGGGGGGGGTGTAATCTTCCTTCCTTAGAAACCACCAATCCTAGGAACAGCTTTGTCAACATGCATTGAATTTTTAGTCTTTGTGTTGGCATTGATTTCCCGATGCGATATAGCTCTTCTAACTAACAAACATTTATTTCATCGCCTGAAAATAGAGACTAAGCCTCTTTCATGGTCTTTCTTAAAAAATAAAAAAAATGGTCAAGAACAGAAAAAAATTTAATCAAGCAAAATGACAATAAAACAGTTCGTGGTAACGAACTGTCAGTAATGAGTGACCCAGCTCAATTGTAACCGAAACTCTAAAAAACGGAATTTTGATACCAATAGATACATCAAAAGTTTAGTCTTCATTAAGGTATGTCTTACCCATCAAAAGTCAAGAGTCTGAGAAAATTGGCCTTATTTTCGAAAAAGAGGGAAACACCTCCTGAAAGTAATAGAATCATAGTGCAAATTACACCATGAGATTCAGCGTATCAGAGAACCCTACTGTAGAGGTGTCAAGCCCCTATCTGCAAAAATGTGGAATTTTGTATTTTTTGCCAGAAGAAGCATTACGGATGCATGCTTTTTTTTTTTTATTTCTTTCTTTCTTTTCCCCAGGGGTGATCGTATCGACCCAATTGTTCTAGAATGTCACAAGAGGGCTCATTTGAACGAAAATTAAAAGTTCTAGTGCCCTTTTTAAGTGACAAAACAATTTGAGAGCAACTAGGCCCCCTCCCCCGCTCATTTTTCCCAAAGTCACGGGATCAAAATTTTGAGATAGCCATTTTATTCAGCATAGTCAAAAATTTGAATAACTATGTCTTTGAGCACGACTTAATTCCCCACAGTTCCCGGGGGTAGGGCTGCAAGTTATTAACTTTGCCCATTGTTTACATATAGTATTGGTTATTGCAAAGTATACAAACGTTTTCAGGGGTGATTTTTTGTTGTTGTGGGGGTGTTGGGGGAGGGGTTTACGTGGGAAGATCTATCCATGGAGGATTTTTCCATGGGGGAAGAGAACTTTCATGAAGTGGGCGCTAGATTTTCCAGCATTATTTAAAAAACAATCAGAAATTAAATAAAAAAAAGCTTTTCAACTGAAAGTAAGTAGCAACATCAAGGAGGCACACTTGTGCCTCTATAAAGAGGCGACCCACCACAATGTTAAGCGATTTCCAGTCCTAGCGGTCGCAGAGAGACAGCGGTAATCGCATTTTGTAGCCCAAGCTCAAACTAAGAAACGTGCAAAATTTCACCCCCCTCCGACTTTATCTTCATGGGTAAAAGTGGGCCGGAAGTTTCGACCCTCCGACCACAGCCCCCCTTTAACGTTGTCCGATTGGGCTGAAATTTAAAGGTTAAGTTTTCCTACAGCCCGGGAGCTTATCCTTGAAATTTCAGCTCAATCCGATCACTCCTTCCCTGTTTTCCAAAAACCAAATATAGCCACTTAAAGTTCATTTTTTTTCTTGTTAGCCACGCCTACAGGCCACAGTTGGCAACTGATCCGGATGAATGAGGACTCATTCGAAGCAGAATTTGACCTGTTAGGATGTTTTGATATTTTCAGACCGAAAAAATTATCCCCCGAATTTATATTTACGAAAAACCTCGTTTTCCTTTAAGAGCCCATGTTAATTTTTCCCACAACAGTCCCCCTTTAACGTTGTCTGATCGGGCTGAAATTTAGAGGATAAGCTTTCCTGGGGTCTGGGAGCTTATCCTCGAAATTTCAGCTCAATCTGATCACTCCTTCCCTGTTTTCCAAAAACAAAATATCAAGTTTTGTGGGGATTTGCTTGCGTCAAAAATAGATTCCACATACTAAAAATACAATTACAATTGTGTCTCTTTAGTACAGCGGTCGATACTCCTGACTTTCAGGCGGAAGACCCGGGTTCGATTATCCGTCAGAGGAAATTTTTTATATACTGAATTTAAAGTTTAAAAAATAAACTCAGTTTCTTTTTTAAATTATTTGAAAAAATTACGTTTTCTAATGAGTTAAAGAGGCTGAGTTACAAGGTCGACCCTTAAAACACTCTGTCGAGAAAGAAAAGAATAATACACAATCATCTAACAGTTAGTCAAGCAATAATAAGTAATAAACTGTACAAAAACGTGCAGAAATTATTTGAAAAAAACTACGTTTTCTAAAGAGTTAAGGAGGCTGAGTCACAAGTTAGAGCCTTAAAACGTACAGGGATTAGAAGGTACAGTTGGGGGGCTGCCACCCCCCAAACCCCCCGCTTTCGCAGCCTTTAAATAAAAAAAAAATTTTAAACTGAAAGTAAGGAGCGACATTAAAACTTAAAACGAACAAAAATTATTCCGTATATGAAAGGGGCTGTGCCCTCCTCAACGCCTCGCTCTTTACGCTAAAGTTTGACTTTCTCACAACTCTTTTTTTTAAACAATAAAAACTTTAGCGTAAAGAGCAAGGCGTTGAGGAGGGCACAGCCCCTTTCATATACGGAATAATTTCTGTTCGTTTTAAGTTTTAATGTCGCTCCTTACTTTCAGTTTAAAAAACTTTTTTTTATTTAAAGGCTGCGAAAGCGGGGGGTTTGGGGGGTGGCAGCCCCCTAACTGTACCTTCTAATCCCTGTACGTTTTAAGGCTCGAACTTGGGACTCAGCCTCTTTAACTCTTTAGAAAACGTAGTTTTTTTCAAATAATTATAAAATAGGCTTGTCCGTTTTATTAGCTTGCGTGTTAGGATTTTCCATTTTTGAAAACATAGCTTCAATATTTACTATGAAAGCAAATTTGAAGAAGTCCTTCCAGACAAGTACACAAAGAAACCCCCCCCCCAAAAAAAAAAAAAAATTCGTGTATTTTTAGTATCTGTTACTATTGCAATTTGCTTCCTCCCCTCAGATCAGCTTCTGGGTATGTGCCCGATTCCCTCTACGTAAGATTTCAGGTTATTTAGGATTTACGCTCAACTTATTTTAATAATTAGTAGATCTTCGTCACTGGTCAATTTTATAATTATTATGAGAGCTCATTCATTGCATTGCGCGGTGGCTCCAAAGCTGACAAAACTTGCACAAGTGCAATTAGAAAAAGTTAAATTCATGATTCATCTCACATGTCAGTTACTCAGCTAATGTAGAACCAGGAACATCGAAAAAGTGGATTTAATTAAACGCCTTAACATTTCATAGATTATACCAAGTAAGATTCGTGTATTTATTTTGTGTATTTGTATTAATATAGAATGCGAAATTCCAGCTTAGGGGAAGACGGTTTTAGGAGAGCAATTGCCCCGGGTGCAGACATTTTAAGGGTGCAAAATTTCAAATGAATAATATATTAGGGTACTTGTGTCTTATAGCCACCACAATCAAGTTCTGTTGAGAAGTGAATGCTAATGAAATAAAACAAAATATCATGAAAATATAATACTTTATCAACAAAGTTATGAAAACTACAACAAAGGATTATGGACGGGGGGCCGTCCAGACCACATTATATTAGATATGTAACCTAAACTAACCTAACCAAAATACCAACTAAATAGTTAATTAAAGTACAGCTACAATATAGTTTCCCATCGAGCCGAAGCGAATGTTGTCTGGTATAAAGGTAATGAAAACCAAGTTATTGTGTCATGTTCGCGATACAAGATCTTTGAGTGTGGTGGCTATAAGACAAAAGGGTAAAATTCTACTTTAGCTATTTTTGGCCATCTTGGAAAGGGGTTAGGTTAAAAAATGAAACTTTTAGGGATGGGTCTACTGGCTAAAGTATGTCCCGGGAAGGTATTTTTATGTATCTACCTCCACTCCTTCTCCCTCTAGAGGGTCCTGACAAATGTACCAACATTTATAATCACTTTGTAGTTTTTCAAACTGTATATTATTAAAATAAAGTAAAGAGCGCAGTTGGCAGTAAATATAAGCAAACTGAATCTGAAATGTTCATTTTTCCGGTACTTAGGCATTATATGGGCCTTTCTAGAAAGTCAAGTTTGGTTAATGCTAATGAAATAGAATAAAATAGGATGAATATATAATAGTTTATAAACAAATTTGGGCTATATATTTGCACATTAGGGGAGGGGGGGGGGGGGGGGGGGGAGGGGTAAAGCATAACGTTTATTAAATACGTAACCTAACCTAAACTAGGTACCTTCCCCCCTAAACCCCAAAAAACAACAGTTTAAATATAGTAACGCAATGAAAACCACGCTATGTAATGCAATACTCTATAGCGGTCCATTGAATTAACTCGTCAAAAAAGGATTTTTCGTGACTGCTTTCCTTGTAAAGGCCCATTTAGTGCCCAAGCACCATTTTTTCTATATATTTTCCCATATAAAATAAGAAAAGTCAGATTTAAATAAAGGAAAAATTTAGTTTATAAATACAAATTTTGTCGAAATTTGGCCTGAACATTGTTGCGAATCAGGAGGAAGGGCTAGTCTAAATTTTACCCCAGGCGCAAGATAAGCCAGAATTGCCACGGGCTTGGAATCAGGGGTGCCATTTCACAAAAATGCAGGGAGAAAGGGCATGGATTAGTTTTCGATTTTAATGAAGCTACAAAAATGGTCTTTTCAAGATCAGGGGGAGGGTCAATTTATCATCATGAAAGTACCGAAAAAGAAATCTTCCAAAATCTAAGAGAGCTATTCCCCACCCCCTGCCGATTCACACCCCTGCTTAGAAAATAGCGCGTTACCTTTGTGGCTTACGAAATTCACGAAAATGTAGGAGGGTGGGGCGTGTGTTTATATTCGACTTTATTTATTAATATAGGCTACAAAAAGGGTATTTTACAAAATCTAGGAGGGGGATTTTGCTTTTTTTCGATTTTTTTTGCATTTTTTTTATTATTTTTTGGAATGTTTTAACCACCCCCCCCCCCCCCCCCCCATAATGTGCAAATATATAGCCCAAATTTGTTTATAAACTATTATATATTCATTCTATTTTATTTCATTAGCATTAACTGAACTTGACTTTTAGAAAGGCCCATATAATGGGAAAGTTTTTTTTCTGAAATGACCAGAAATGTATCTTTCAAAATATAAGGGGGCAGTCCCCCCGTGATTGGCACCCCTACTCAGAATATACTGCATTACCTTTTTAGACTCCCTTCACAAAAATGTAAGGGGATGGGACGAGGATATATTTTCGATTGTATTAATGAAGATACAAAGAAAGGTATCTTTAAATGTAGTAGGGCCACATTTTTTTTTTGATTTTTATTATGGAAATACACAAAAATGGGTATTGTTCTGTTAGCCAGGCAACACGCGAGAAGTGAAGTTGGATTAATGCTAATGAAATAACACAAAATATGATGAAAATATAATAGTTGAGAAATAAATTTGGGATATATATTTGCACATTAGGGGGGTGGGGGTAAAGAATATCATATATTAAATACGTAACCTAATCTAGAGACCTTTTTTGCCCCTGAAACCCCAAAAAATAAAGTTTAAATATTGTTCCCGGAGTGAGAAACCCATGTTTGCAAAATAATTCCGTCTTTAAAGAAGCTACCTGACTAGTTATTCGCATCGCAAATTCTCACGTATTGCCTGGCTAACAGAACAGTACCAAAAAAATCTTTCAAAATCTAAGGGGCCAATCTCCCCCCCACCCTCAATTGCCACTCCTCCATAGAACATAACACTGTTAAATACAGCCTAGAGCTATATCCAGCCTTCCTCATCAAGAAATCCCACCGGCACATTTAGACCATAGGTGTGTTCGATCTAAATAGGAATGATTTCCGAACAAATAATAGCGACATTTACAAGCTTAGTGTTTATCGCATGGTTGTATTGGGCATTACGGGGGGGGGGGGAGTCCATGAGAATTTTGGGGGAGATGTAAGTTATATATTTCAACATATAATGGGGCAGGGAGCAATTGAGTTTTTTCGTTTTTTTTTTCATGAAAATACAAGTAAAAGGGTAGGCTTAATTTTCAATGAAAATACCAAAATATAGCAATCCACAAAATCTAGGGGGGGCAAAACTATGGTTGAAAATGCCTCCCCCCCAATCTCCGCCACTTAGGGGGGGGGGGGGGATGAAATGTGAACTGAGTGGAAGCAGCCCTGAATTTTCATAAATAGAAATTTTCTGACCACGATGAAACAATAATTTTTATCATAGTGGTCAGTTCAGAACTGCTGAGGCGGTTCTAGGCCTGAGCAGGGGGAGCAGCTAACCCCCAGTTTTTCTTACATCTGAATTTCTTTTATTTTACATTTTTACACTCCTATGTTATACCTTGCCCCCCCCCCCCCCCCCCCCAAGGGCATCAGGCCTAAAACCGCTACTGCAGAAGAGGACTTGTATTCAGCTTCTACAGAAATTACTATTCTTCAGAAAATCGGCGTATCTTTTCCCAATGTTGCAACTTTTTTTCAATCGAATTTTTAAGGGTCAAACTTTAAAATTTTAAATCTGAACCCTGATGCACTCCCCAGTGGCTAACGTTGGACAATAAGTTGCGGTAAATACAAATGTTACTGATTTTAACTTTAAAAGTTTTAAAAATGCAACATATAAGAAATAAAGTAAATATTTAGTTTATATTTCATTTTTCAAGGGGAAATAATGCCTGACGTCAGAAAAAAACTTAGCCTATTTGCTAACCAAAGTGCAAAGTTTGGGTCTTTAGAGCTTGGCTAGTTGTATTTAAGACTTCTCTATAATTTACCTATATTTCGGCTTTTTGTGGCCAGGGGCCCCCAGAAAATGTTTTTACGAGAGATAAAATAGTATTTATTTTCTAAAGGCTATCACAAGTTCTAATGGAGCTGAATTATCTTCATATGTCCTGTAAAAGAAAGCAAAAATATATATAATAATATTTGAAGAATGATATTAGTGATGAAAATTTCCTGAAAAGGTTAAAAAAGGGTACGCAGAGAATGTCAACTTTTGCACTGAAAGTGCACCTAAGCCTAAATAAATTAAGAAATGGCTTTTTTTTCCTAAAAGAAATTTTAAACATTTGTTTATGTCTTCAATACGAACCAACAAAAAATGAATATACATGAAAAAGCTTGACTAGCACAAAAAACAACTCGAAATACATACAAAGATAGAATTTGTTGATTAATTCAGGATAATAGCCTATGTAGTAAAAGTGCATTTTTTTAATTATTGTTACTGATTCCAGCTATAAACTTCTTTTGCGGAAAGAGGCAAATCTCTTCAAAGAGTTATTATTTAGTTTTTATTTATTTAGAATATATATTTATTTAGTGTTTATTTAGTATTATTTAGAGAAAAAAACAAGACAGCAAAAACGCAGCTTTATATAAAAAACGTAAAACTTTTTTCAGCAAAAACGTAGCTTGCATAAACAGTAAGACGTTTGCGTGGGGGATCGACTTAGAAAAAAGGTTAATAAACTTTTAAAAAATAAATATTTTCAAAGTTTTTCCAACAGAGGTGGCCTCTCCGATCCGTCTTGAAGATTCTAACCCCCCCCCCCCCCCTATTCGTGAAAGTATGCAACTAAGTCCAGCTAGCTCGTACAAAGTTGGTTTTTGGCTTCTAATGTTTTATCAAACTGCGAAAAAGCAACAACCTCTTTTAAAATCTGCGATTCACTAGTTCGAAACAGTTAAAATCACACATATCAGTCTTGCTTGATTCCTGAAATAAAATAATTTTTACGTGGGCGTCCAAGGGTGAGAGTTGAGGCTTGTGGGTATCCCTATCTGAGAACCAAGCTTTATATAAAAAATGTAAAACGTTTTTATAGCAAAAACGTTAGCATGCATAAACAGTGAAACGTTTGCGCGGGGGATCGACTTAGAAAAAAGGTTAATAAACATTTAAAAAGTAAATATTTTCAAAGTTTTTCCAACAGAGGTGGCCTCTCCGATCCGTCTAGAAGATTCTAACCTCCCCTCCCCCCCCCTATTCGTGAAAGTATGAAACTAAGTCCAGCTAGCTCGTACAAAGTTGGTTTTGGGCTTCTAATGTTTTATTAAACTGCGAAAATGCAACAACCTCTTTTAAAACCTCTTTTCTATAGAAAATGCAACAACCTCTTTTCTATAGTAACGAAGAAACTAATGATAAAAAACGGTTTGTTCTCGAGTTTTAGGCTACGCACAGCGTAAATTTGAGTGAATGGCACATAATACACAAGTACCAAAATTTCTTCCCCCTACGGAAATTAAAAAAAAAAAATCAAATAAAATTTTCAAATTTGGAAAGCCTTATTTTGCAATGGGGGTATTTTCCGGGGGAGTATTTACTGGGGGAATATTTTCCACGGGGAAGGGGGTATTTTCCAGGGGTGGTATTTTCCGTGGGGTGGGGGGTGTTTCCCGGGTATATTTCAGCGGAGGGTATTTTCAGGGGAAGGGGGGTTAATCGCCGGGGGAGGGGGGTAAACGCCGGCTACCGTATGAAACATCCCATTGTGACATTAAATACGAAGCAACAAATATTTAATGCACTAGGGCCGCCAATTTCCCATAATCTGTAATCTGGAATTTTTTAATTTTATAAATTGTTGAAAATAGAGTATATATATATATATATATTATTTGAAAAAAACTACGTTTTCTAAAGAGTTAAAGAGGCTGAGTCACAAGTTCGAGCCTTAAAACGTACAGGGATTAGAAGGTACAGGTAGGGGGCTGCCGCCCCCCAAACCCCCCGCTTTCGCAGCCTTTAAATAAAAAAAAAATTTAAACTGAAAGTAAGGAGCGACATTAAAACTTAAACGAACAGAAATTATTCCGTATATGAAAGGGACTGTGCACTCCTCAACGCCTCGTTCTTTACGCTAAAGTTTTTATTGTTTAAAAAAAAGAGTTGTGAGAAAGTCAAACTTTAGCGTAAGGAGTGAGGCGTTGAGGAGGGGACAGCCCCTTTCATATACGGAATAATTTCTGTTGGCTTTAATGTCGCTCCTTACTTTCAGTTAAAGAAACTTGTTTTTTTTTTCAGTTAAAGAAACCTGAAAACGTCTGTATACTTCCCAATAACCAATACTATATGTAAACATTGGGTGAAGTTCATAACTTTCAGCCCTCCCCCGGGGACTTTGGGGGATTACGTTATCCTAAAAGACATAGTTATTATATTTTCGACCATGCTGAACAAAATGGCTATCTGAAAATTTTGATTGGGTGACGTTGGGGAAAAAATGAGTGTGGGAGGGGGCCTAGTCGCCCTCCATTTTTTTAGTCACTTAAAAAGGGCACTAGAACTTCTAATTTCCGTTCGAATGAGCCCTCCCACGATGAATCCAGTCAAGAGTGACGTAAGAACTGTTGTTATGGATGTGGCTAAGGTACATCTGGCTCCACATCACTATTATATAAATCCTTCAACTCCAGCCTCATGGCGTATATGTATCTTCTGATTGATTGACAGTTCGGAATGCCAGTTTTCTAGTTGGTCTACCCATACTTTTATTAACATTAGTCTGTTTTTTCAAAATATTGTTAAAACGTTGGAAGAATATCTTAATTCTTGTTCACATGTTTGCTTCGCTAGTTACTGGTTTCTAAACGTCAACTATTTCGAGGCATCCAAAGCCAGTGTTTCCATTCTTGGGATTTCCCCGCTAAAATGGGGATTTTTTTTAGGTCTTTTAGGGCCAAACTTTTCATTCAGGAATTTCGGAATTATCAGGGAGCATTACCAGTCTTCTGAATTTTTAAAGAAATTTATAGGGTTTTGGCCCTAGAAAATCCTTTTTTGAACAAAAAGCAAAATGGGAAGTAGATTTTCGTCCCATTCTTTCAGAAATCTGAAAGTCCGGACGCACCATAAAGGGAGTTAAGAATCTTTTCTGGAAAAATTTCTGGATTTGAGGTATACGCATATCTAAAACTGGCAGTAATATTTGTGCTTTCTCCTCCTTTCTCAAACGTTCTCGCCGAAAGGTTTCTTAGTGTATTAAAAATCATAAAGACGGACAGACGTAACAAACTTAAAACAGAAAATTTACGTGGAATTCTGAAAGCATAATATGGTAAGAAGTGGGCCCAAGAAAGTTCCCCATGGATTCCTGGAGAGGTGCAGCTACTGCTGGTTATTAAGTATTTTTAGTGTCTTACAAAAAAAAATTCCCAATTAAATGGCGCTTCATGGGATGGATACAAAAATCAAACAAGTGTGTAGGAAGCAAAGTCTCATCAATGTTGAAAATATGAATACGGTTACCTACTAGCGCTTGGTTTTTCGACGAAAAATTTCTGGATTTGAGGTATACGCATATCTAAAATTGGCAGTAATATTTGTGCTTTCTCCTCCTTTCTCAAACGTTCTCGCCGAAAGGTTTCTTAGTGTATTAAAAATCATAAAGACGGACAGACGTAACAAACTTAAAACAGAAAAGTTACGTGGAATTCTGAAAGACATGCTCGTAATATGGCAAGAAGTTGGCCCAAGAAAGTTCCCCATGGATTCTTGGAGAGGAGCAGCTATTGCTGGCTATTATATAGTTTTTAGTGTCTTACAAAAAAAAAAAAATTATCCCAATTAAATGGCGCTTGGGTTACAAAAGCTACTATTTAAGAATTTTGGTAAGCAGTTAAACTTTAGGATAAAGAGAAAGAAATTGAGGTGGGGTATCCCCTTCATGTTTGAAATAAATTTAATTGCTTAAAAATTATTTAAATTATTTAAATAAAAAAAAGTTTTTTTAACTGAAAGTAAGGATCGACATTAAAACTTAAAACGAACAGAAATTATTCCGTATATGAAAGGGACTGTCCCCTCCTCACCGTCTCGCTCTTTACGCTAAAGTTTTTTATTGTTTAAAAAAATAGAGTTGTGAGAAAGAGTCAAACTTTAGCGTAAAGAGCGAGACGGTGAGGAGGAGACAGCCCCTTTCATATACGGAATAATTTATGTTGGCTTTAATGTCTCTCCTTACTTTCAGTTAAAGAAACTTGTTTTTTTATTTAATTTTTGAACGTTTTTGAGTTAATGCAGGTTTTGATCTTTGCTCATCGTAAATGAATAATTAAAACAAAAGTTGCATATTAATTATACTTTTATTTGGTTAAATTGCTGTCTCGAAAGTTGTTTAATTTTATTTACGAACGTTTTTATTAGTAACAAATATACGTAACTCATGAATTAACGTACATAACGAACTTCTATATTCATTAATTTCTAATACGTATATTAGGGGGTTTGCCTCCTAGTTAATACCTCGCTCTGTACGCTAAATTTCGAAATTTGTTCCAATTCTTTAAAAATGACCCCTTAATCACAAAGGCGGTCAATTAGAATAAATAGCTCTTATGAAAGTACCAAAAAATATTTGGCTTAAAGAGTGAGGAATTGACTAGGGGGCGAGCCCAATCATATACTTAATAGTTTCTGTTCGTTTTAAGTTTTGATTTTGCTCCTTACTTTCAGTTGAAAAATTTCTTTTTATTTAATTTCTGATCATTTTTTAAATAGTACTGGGAAATATGGCACCCCCTTCATAGCAATGTCCCTTCCCCCATGGAAAGATCCTCCCACATAACCCTCGACCCCCCCCCCACTACCAGAAAAAATTCTCCTGAAAACGTCTGAATACTTCCCAATAACCAATACTATATGTAAACATTGGGTGAAGTTCATAACTTTCAGTCCTCCCCCGGGGACTTTGGGGGCATACGTATTCCTAAAAGACATAGTTATTATATTTTCGACCATGCTGAACAAAATGGCTATCTAAAAATTTTGATTGGGTGACTTTGGGGAAAAAATTAGCGTGGGAGGGGGCCTAGTTGCCTTCCATTTTTTTAGTCACTTAAAAAGGGCACTAGAACTTCTAATTTCCGTTCGAATGAGCCCTCCCACGATGAATCAAGTTGAGAGTGACGTAAGAACTGTTTTTGTGGATGTGGCTAAGGTACATTTGGCTCCATATCACTATTATATAAATCCTTCAACCCCAGCCTCATGGAGTATATACATCTCGTGATTCATTGACAGTTCGGAATGCCAGTTTTCTAGTTGGTCTACCCATACTTTTATTAACATTAGTCTGTTTTTCAAAATATTGTTAAAACGTTGGAAGAATACCTTAATTCTTGTTCACATGTTTGCTTCGCTAGTTACTGGTTTCTAAACGTCAACTATTTCGAGGCACCCAAAGCCAGTGTTTCCATTCTTGGGATTTCCCCGCTAAAATGGGGATTTTCTAGGTCTTTTAGGGCCAAACTTTTCATTTAGGGATTTTGGGATTATCAGGGAGTATTATTAGTCTTCTGAATTTTTAAGGAAATTTATAGGGTTTCGGCCCAAGAAAATCCTTTTCTGAACAATAAGGAAAATGGGAAGAAGTAGATTTTCGTCCCATTTTTTCAGAAATCTGACAGTCCGGACGCACCATAAAGGGAGTTAAGGATTTTGCACAGTTGATTCGCAAGCGTTTTTTATTTGAATACTTGCCTAAGCTGGGTGGCTGGCAATTAACCCCGCGGAGTTTACCCCCCTGGAAAATGTCCCCCCCCCCGTAAAAAACACCCCTCCCGCAGAAGATACACCCCACGAAAAATACTACCCACAAAAAATAAGGCTTTCCAAATTTGAGGATTTTATTTCAGTTTTGTTTTTTTTATTTTCCCTAGGGGGAAGGAATTTTGGTACTTGAGTATTATACGCTACTCACTTAAGTTAACGCTGTGTAAAACTTGAGAACAAACTGGTTTCTTCGTTAGCTTCTTTCAGCTTAGCGCGAGACAAGACAAAGACAAGTGATAGAATAGATGGAAATTATATAATTTGGGCCATATATTTGCACATAAAGGGGGGGGGGGGAGGGTAAAGTATCTGCACAGTTTGAAGTCAGAAAACAATTATTACTTCATTATATGCAGAATAATTGTACCTAACACATTTTTCATACAGACTCGCTATACTCCCCCCCCCCTCCCCTAATGCGCAAATATATAGCTCAATTTTATTTCTAAACTAGCGAAAAAACTAACAAAAAAAACCGCTTTGTTCTCGAGTTTTACGCATCGCAAACTTGATTGATTGCATATAGTACACAAATACTGGAATTTTTTATGGAGAGAGAGACAGCTAGATTTCCCGGAATTATTTAAAAACGATCAGAAATAAAATTTAAAAAAATAAGTATTTTCAACTGAAAATAAGGACCAACATCAAAACTTATAAAGCACAAAAATTATTACGTATACGAGAGGAGTTGCCCCTTCCACAAGACCTTGATCTTTAGGCTAAAGTTTTGACTTTTTGTCCCAATTCTTTAAGAACGATTCCTGTAACACAATGGCCATTTAATTATGATAATAAGCTTTGTTTTAAAATTCTAAACATGTGTTAAGTACAATTATTCTGCATATCATGAACTAAGAATTGTTTGCTGATTTGAAACTGTCCAAATATTTACACACACACCCCCCCCCCCCCATTATAAGCATATATTTAGCCCAAATTATATATTTCCCATCTATTCTGACAATTGTATTTGTCTTGTCTCACGCTAAGCTGAAAAAAATATCGAAGAAACCGGTTTGTTCTCGAGTTTTACACAGCTTAAACTTGAGTGAGTGGCGTCTAATAGACAAGTACCAAAACTCCTTCCCCCTGAGGAAAATAAAAGTTAAAACTCAAATAAATTCTCAAATCCAGAAAGCCTTAAATTCCATGAGTGGTATTTTCCGGGGATGAGTATATCTCAGGATGTTATTTTCCACAGGGATATTTTACGAGGGGTGCATTTTCCGCATGTTGGGGGTGTATTTTCTTTGGGGGGGGGGGGGGGGTATTTCTTTGGGGGGGGGGTATTCCCGGGGGATATTTTCTGGGGGGGGGGTAGGGTAAACGCCTAGAACCTCTATGCTGGATAGAGCCTTCTAGGAGACGACGAAAATAACAACTAAATTGATCTAGAAGTCAAGGGAAGAGGAGTCCGAAATTCTTTTAACACTACTAACCATTTGAAGAAAACCTGGTAAAGGTGCAGATTAGGGACCTCTTCAGTCAAAGATACAGAAGTACTGCATTATTAAACGAAGACTCGAAGAAGGACTATGTGAAGTCAACGAATGCATTCCAACTTAGTTGAATGACCCAAGTGTTAGCTTCCCCTTGAAAGTATTGATTTGGGTCCAAATGGGCAGGACAGTCTTTTTAAACTGAAATGTAGAAATTTGACACTGGTGTGCCCCATGATGCAGTTTAAAAGATCCTCGGTTCTTTTAAAGCTGCATAATCTTTTTACGTAGAAGCTCTGCAGCAGATCCAAGCTTGATTTCACTTCGATGCAAACAATTACAAATATGGTTAACCCCTGTATCAACTCAGTCACTACTGGTTGACCCTGTATCAACTCAGTCACCACTGGTTGACCCTGTAGCATCTCAGTCGCTACTGGTTGACTCTGTATCAACTCAGTCACCAAAGGTTGACCCTGTATCAATTCAGTCCCTACTGGCTGACCCTGTATCAACTCAATCACTAATGGTTGACCCTGTATCAACTCAGTCACCACTGGTTGATCCTGTGGCAACTCAGTCACTACTGGTTGACCCTGTAGCAACTCACTCACTACTGGTTGATCCTGTATCAACTCAGTCACCAAAGGTTGACCCTGTATCAATTCAGTCCCTACTGGTTGACCCTGTATCAACTCAGTCACTACTGATTGACCCTGTATCAACTCAGTCACCACTGGTTGACCCTGTAGCATCTCAGTCGCTACTGGTTGACTCTGTATCAACTCAGTCACCAAAGGTTGACCCTGTATCAAATCAGTCACTACGGCCTGGTTAGTAGTAAGCTATCTAGTACTTTCAACCGTACATTCAACCGTACATTCACGCCTGCAAGAATACACAGTGTGGTTTCACGTGGACATTGCAAAAAGCGACCAATCCTTTACCTATAAGGTGGTCAAACGTGTTTTGAAACCATAGTCAAGGTTGTATACACGTGGACATTGTAAACGTTATAAATTAGGAACAATATCAATATTTGGAAATGATTAACGATAACAAACATGTTTTCAACCAAATGGGTTTTTGAAGCATATTCAGCATGGCGTTTTTATTTATTTTTTTTTGGCAATTGACGTTTTTTCTGATAACAAGTACCATTCATTGCGATCATAGCTCTAAAAAAAGGGTTTTGCATTTGCGAATTGGATCGTATGAAGGTGGAGAAAAAAAAGGGGGTTTAGCATTTGCGAGTTGGACTGTACGAATGATCTTATTTGAATAATAGGGAAAAAAACAGAGCTGGATAACATTGGTGAATTGGGTCGTATGAAGGTGGAGAAAAAAAAGAGTTAAACTGATTAGCAGTTAAGGTAACCCCGAAGGGCTTGTTAACTCAGGCAATTTATTATAAATTTGAGACAACATCAATCTATGAAAATGGTTAACGATGATAGAATGACATTGTGAGTTGACCTAGCTTTACCTCACCGATGTTTTCTGTATAATACACAAGTGGTGTTTGGACAGTGTTGTCAATTTAAAATAGAGTCTAACGTTATTGTATACTAAAAAGATGATACTAAGAGAGATGCAGATGACAAGAAAAGAATTTTATAACGGATAGCTTTACTTCTTTGATGTGTTCTGTATAATACACAAGTGGTGGGGTGATGGCAGTGGGGTGTCTTAGAGTACTTATAGTGCTGTACTGTGGGCTGAATTGCTTGCGAAAAAAACCAAATGAATGAGTTGAAATAAAATTTTTAACTAGAAATGGCTGAAAAGTGTTTTGGGGGAGATGGATTGATGGCAGAAGGATGTCTAAGCGTACTTATAGTGTGATAGTGGGGGGGGGCGAATTGCTAGCGAAAAACCCAAATGAATGAGTTGAAATAAAAATTTTAACGAGAAATGGCTGAAAAATGTTTTGGGGGAGATGGGTTGATGGCAGAAGGATAGGTGTGTGCTGTCTGAAACCTATGATTTGGGATGGGCGGTTTGCTATTTTGGACTTTCCTGAGCTAGGTTTTTTAGTATTTCGTAGGTCTGTGTTGTCTGAAACTTATGATTTGGGATGTGTAGTTTGCTATTTTTGACTTTGCTGAGCTAGGTTTCTTAGTATTTCGTAAGTGTGTGTTGTCTGAAATTTATGATTTGAGATGTGTAATTTGCTATTTCCGGCTTTTATGAGCTAGGTCTCCTAGTATTTCGTAGGTGTCTGTTGTCTGAAACTTATGATTTGGGGTATGTAAATTACTATTTCGGGCTTTTCTGAACTAAGGTTTCTTAGTATATGGTAGGTGTGTGTTGTCTGAAACTTATGATTTGGGGTGTGTAATTTGCTATTTCCGACTTTTCTTTGCCAGATTTCTTAGTATTTCGTAGGTGTATGTTGTCTGGAACCTATGATTTGGGATCTTTAGTTTGCAATACCCTGCTTTTCTGAGCTAGGTTTCATAGCCTTTTGTAGGTGTGTGTTGTCTGAAACCTATGATTTGGGATGCTATTTGGGCTTTTCAGAGCTAGGTTTCTTAGTCTCTCATAGGTGTGTGTTGTCTGAAACCTACAATTTGGGGTGGGTAGTTTGCTATTTCTGGCTTTTCAGATCTAGGTTTCTTAGTCTCTCATAGGTGTGTGTTGTCTGAAACCTACAATTTGGGGTGGGTAGTTTGCTATTTCTGGCTTTTATGAGCTAGGTCTCCTAGTATTTCGTAGGTGTGTGTTGTCTGAAACTTATGATTTGGGGTATGTAAATTACTATTTCGGGCTTTTCTGAGCTAGATTTCCTAGTCTTTCGTTGGTGTGTGTTGTCTGAAACTTATGATTTGGGATGTGTAGTTTGCTATTTTGACTTTGCTGAATTAGATTTCTTAGCCTTTCATAGGTGTGTGTTGTCTGAAACTTATGATTTGGGATTCGCAGTTTGCTATTTTTGACTTTGCCGAGCTAGGTTTCTTAGTATTTCGTAGGTGTGTGTTGTCTGAAACTTATGATTTGAGATGTGTAATTTGCTATTTCCGGCTTTTATGAGCTAGGTCTCCTAATATTTCTTAGGTGTGTGTTGTCTGAAACTTATGATTTGGGGTATGTAAACTACTATTTCGGGCTTTTCTGAGCTAAGGTTTCTTAGTATTTCGTAGGTGTGTGTTGTTTGAAACTTATGATTTGGGGTGGGTAGTTTGCTATTTCTGGCTTTTCAGAGCTAGGTTTCTTAGTCTCTCATAGGTGTGTGTTGTCTGAAACCTACAATTTGGAGATGGGTAGTTTGCTATTTCTGGCTTTTATGAGCTAGGTCTCCTAGTATTTCGTAGGTGTGTGTTGTCTGAAACTCATGATTTGGGGTATGTAAATTACTATTTCGGGCTTTTCTGAGCTAAGGTTTCTTAGTATTTCGTAGGTGTGTGTTGTCTGAAACTTATGATTTGGGATGTTTAGTTTGCTATTTTTGACTCTGCCGAGCTAGGTTTCTTAGTATTTCGTAGGTGTGTGTTGTCTGAAACTTATGATTTGAGATGTGTAATTTGCTATTTCCGGCTTTTATGAGCTAGGTCTCCTAGTATTTCGTAGGTGTGTGTTGTCTGAAACTTTTGATTAGAGCTATGTAAATTACCATTTCGGGCTTTTCTAAGCTAAGGTTTCTTAGTATTTCGTAGGTGTGTGTTGTCTGAAACTTATGATTTGAGATGTGTAAATTACTATTTCGGGCTTTTCTGAGCTAGATTTCTTAGTCTTTCGTTGGTGTGTGTTGTCTGAAACTCATGATTTGAAATGTTTAGTTTCCTATTTTTGACTTTGCTGAGTTAGATATCTTAGCCTTTCATAGGTGTGTGTTGTCTGAAACTTATGATTTGGGATGCGCAGTTTGCTATTTTTGACTTTGCCGAGCTAGGTTTCTTAGTATTTCGTAGGTGTGTGTTGTCTGAAACTTATGATTTGAGATGTGTAATTTGCTATTTCGGGCTTTTATGAGCTAGGTCTCCTAATGGTGTGTGTCCGATGTTTTAACATCTCCGTTATTAAAACATCTCCGATGTTTTAATAGACATTCTAAACGTTTGATATGCTAGCTTACTTTAAAAATAATGAACACATAACAATGTATTATTTTTAATGAAATAATGGTATGTAGAATATTAATACAAAAATATATTATGATACATTATTAATATCAATGATTAACTTTGGACATTTTGAATCTGTTCCATAAAATAGTTTGCCATGTTCTCTCTTGATATTGTAGCTATTGTCTTCTCTTAGTACGTAATCAGTAGAATAATCATTATTCCATTTTGAGTCATACACAATTTTTACTGGTGTCTCATCAACAGGCTCAATATGTTTTTCATCTCTGGTATTATTTGGTTCATTGACTGTTTGATCATTGGCAGTAACGTTTGCTGGTGCTTTATTTTTCATCGATTCATCTTTATATTCCATAGTGATGTTTTCTGACAATGCCCTTTTTGTTTTTCTGGCAATTTCACTGTCTATTATCACTTTATTTTTACCCAGGTAACAGTTTCGGCACGTAGACAAGATATGGTTTACGATATTAGTAGAAGAGTAGGCCTTTCTTTTATTGACCTTCCGTTGAATGCTAATACCCGAAAGCTGACGATTGGATGTATCAGTAGGTAATGTGTTAACTGCAACAGTAGCAAGAAGTTGTCCTCTATCATCAACGATTATTTTTATGTTGGCATTCTCTTTGAGTGCAATCATCTCTGGAGATCTCAATCTCGCATAACCACCAACATAAGAGTTGAATTTTTTTGATATTCCAAAGAAATTTAATTCCTTACTGTCATGACAATGCATGCGTACATTTCCAATATTGCTACCACTTGTACTTGTTTCATAGTTTAAATACTTTTCCTTGTCGGCATTCAATGCTACAATAGCCTTTTTATATGAACACACTTTATTAAAATGCTCCATCTTCACTTTTTTTAAAGATATGACTTATGTGTTTATCGTTCCACTGCATAAAAAATACTGATTTAATACATGCAATAGACTAGGTAGTGTCGATAACCGGACATAGAATACCAGTGGAAAAGCCACATCGTATCTCTGAGAAAATCATAGAGTATAATTGTTAGAGCCGTAAGCATATTTTGTCATTTTAAGATACGTACAAAAAAAGATACAAAATAAATAAAGTTGAATAATTTCTAAGTTTTAAAAAAAATAGTTTGTTTTTATGAAAAAAATATTGAATTAGAACCATCAGTCCTCATCATTATGAGTTTCCAAAACTGGACTTAAGTTTCAGATTTGAACTAGAGAATTGTATTTTCCATAATTTTCCTACAAGAAACTAGAATTTACGGTCAAAAACCCTTATTAGCTCATATTTTACGGAAATAGTTTTATTTTTCGATCCAAAAATAGACTTAAGTTTCAAATTTTAACCAGAGAATTATATTTTCCATAATTTTCTTATAAAAAACTAGAGTTTACGGTCAAAAACCCTTATTAGCTCACCTTTTACAGAAATAGTTTATTTTTCGATCCATAACTGGACCTACGTTTCACATTTGAACCAGAGAATTGTATTTTCCATAATTTTCTTACAAAAAAACTAGAGTTTACGGTCAAAAACCCTTATTAGCTTAGATTTTAAGGGAAAACTTTTATTCTTCGATCCAAAATGGACCTACGTTTCACATTTGAACCTGAGAATTGTATTTTCCATAATTTTCTTACAAAAAAACAGAGTTTACGGTCAAAAACTCTTATTAGCTCAGATTTTACGGAAATAGTTTATTTTTTGAACCAAAAATAGACTTAAGTTTCAAATTTTAACCAGAGAATTGTATTTTTCATAATTTTCTTACAAAAAACTAGAGTTTACGGTCAAAAACCCTCATTAGCTCAGATTTTACAGAAATAGTTTACTTTTCGATTCATAACTGGACTTAAGTTTCACATTTGAACAAGAGAATTGTATTTTCCATAATTTTCTTAAAAAAAAAACTATAGTTTACGGTCAAAATCCTTATTAGCTCAGATTTTACAGAAATAGTTTATTTTTATAGGTTTCAGACAACACATACCTACGAAAGACTAAGAAGCCTAGCTAATAAAAGCCGGAAATAGCAAATTAACCATCGCAAATCATAAGTTTCAGACAACACACACCTAAGAAACACTAAGAAATCTGGCTAAGAAAAGTCGGAAATAGCAAATTACACACCCCAAATCATAAGTTTCAGACAGCACACACCTACGAAATACTAAGAAACCTTAGCTCAGAAAAGCCCGAAATAGTAATTTACATACCCCAAATCATAAGTTTCAGACAACACACACCTACGAAATACTAGGAGACCTAGCTCATAAAAGCCGGAAATAGCAAATTACACATCTCAAATCATAAGTTTCTGATAACACACACCTACGAAATACTAAGAAACCTAGCTCAGCAAAGTCAAAAATAGCAAATTACACACCCCAAATCATAGGTTTCAGACAACACACACCAACGAAATACTTAGCTCAGAAAAGCCCGAAATAGTAATTTACATAGCCCAAATCACAAGTTTCAGACAACACACACCTACGAAATATTAGGAGACCTAGCTCATAAGAGCCAGAAATATCAAATTACACATCTCAAATCATAAGTTTCAGACAACACACACCTTACGAAATACTAAGAAACCTTAGCTCAGAAAAGCCCGAAATAGTAATTTACATACCCCAAATCATAAGTTTCAGACAACACACACCTACGAAATACTAGGAGACCTAGCTCATAAAAGCCGGAAATAGCAAATTACACATCTCAAATCATAAGTTTCTGATAACACACACCTACGAAATACTAAGAAACCTAGCTCAGCAAAGTCAAAAATAGCAAATTACACACCCCAAATCATAGGTTTCAGACAACACACACCTACGAAATACTTAGCTCAGAAAAGCCCGAAATAGTAATTTACATAGCCCAAATCACAAGTTTCAGACAACACACACCTACAAAATATTAGGAGACCTAGCTCATAAGAGCCAGAAATATCAAATTACCCATCTCAAATCATAAGTTTCAGACAACACACACCTACAAAATACTAAGAAACCTAGCTTGGCAAAGTCAAAAATAGCAAACTACCCATCCCCAAATTGTAAGTTTCAGACAACACACACCGATGAGAGACTAAGAAACCTAGCTCAGAAAAGCCAGAAATAGCAAACTACCCACCCCAAATCATAAGTTTCAGACAACACACACCTACGAAATACTAGGAGACCTAGCTCATAAAAGCCGGAAATAGCAAATTACACATCTCAAATCATAAGTTTCAGACAACACACACCTACGAAATACTAAGAAACCTAGCTCGGCAAACTCAAAAATTGCAAACTACACATCCCAAATCATAAGTTTCAGACAACACACACCTATGAAAGGCTAAGAAATCTAACTCAGCAAAGTCAAAAATAGCAAACTACTCATCCCAGATTATAAGTTTCAGACAACACACACCAACGA
This sequence comes from Artemia sinica, assembly GCA_027921565.1. NCBI lineage: Eukaryota > Metazoa > Arthropoda > Branchiopoda > Anostraca > Artemiidae > Artemia > Artemia sinica. The sequence continues at coordinate 7,609,935 of CM051274.1, forward strand.
AAGACTAAGAAATCTAGCTCAGAAAAGCCCGAAATAGTAATTTACATACCCCAAATCATAAGTTTCAGACAACACACACCTACGAAATACTAGGAGACCTAGCTCATAAAAGCCAGAAATAGCAAACTACCCACCCCAAATTGTAGGTTTCAGACAACAGACACCTATGAGAGACTAAGAAACCTAGCTCTGAAAAGCCAGAAATAGCAAACTACCCACCCCAAATTGTAGGTTTCAGACAACACACACCTATGAAAGACTAAGAAACCAAGCTCTGAAAAGCCCAAATAGCATCCCAAATCATAGGTTTCAGACAAGACACACCTACAAAAGGCTATGAAACCTAGCTCAGAAAAGCAGGATATTGCAAACTAAAGATCCCGAATCATAGGTTTCAGACAACACACACCTACGAAATACTAAGAAATCTGGCTAAGAAAAGTCGGAAATAGCAAATTACACACCCCAAATCATAAGTTTCAGACAACACACACCTACGAAATACTAAGAAACCTAGCTCAGCAAAGTCTAAAATAGCAAACTACACATCCCAAATCATAAGTTTCAGACAACACAGACCTACGAAATACTAAAAAACCTAGCTCAGAAAAGTCCAAAATAGCAAACCGCCCATCCCAAATCATAGGTTTCAGACAACACACACCTATCCTTCTGCCATCAACCCATCTCCCCCAAAACATTTTTCAGCCATTTCTGGTTAAAATTTTTATCTCAACTCATTCATTTGGGTTTTTCGCTAGCAGTTCGCCCCCCACTATCACACTATAACTACGCTAAGACATCCTTCTGCCATCAATCCATCTCCCCCAAAACACTTCAGCCATTTCTAGTGAAAAATTTTATTTCAACTCATCCATTCAGGTTTTTTCGCAAGCAATTCGACCCACAGTATAGCACTATAAGTACTCTAAGACACCCCGCTGCCATCACCCCACCACTTGTGTATTATACAGAACACATCGAAGAAGTAAAGCTATCCGTTATTAAAATTCTTTTCTTGCCATCTACATCTCTCTTAGTATCATCTTTTTAGTATACTATAACGTTAGACCCTATTTTAAATTGACAACACTGTTCAAACACCACTTGTGTATTATACAGAACACATCGGTGAGGTAAAGCTAGGTCAACTCACAATGTCATTCTATCATCGTTAACCATTTTCATAGATTGATGTTGTCTCAAATTTACAATAAATTGCCTGAGTTAACAAGCCCTTTGGGGTTACCTTAACTGCTAATCAGTTTAACTCTTTTTTTTCTCCACCTTCATACGATCAAATTCGCGAATCTTATCCAGCTCTGTTTTTTTCCCTGTTATTCAAATAAGATCATTCGTACAGTCCAATTCGCAAATGCTAAACCCCCTTTTTTTCTCCACCTTCATACGATCCAATTCGCAAATGCTAAACCCTTTTTTAGAGCTAAAATCGCAATGAATTGTACTTGTTATCAGAAAAAACGTCAATTGCCAAAAAAAAAAAAAAAATAAATAAAACACGCCATGCTGAATGTGTTTAAAAAACCCATCTGGGTGAAAACATGTTTGTTACCGTTAACCATTTCCAAAGATTGATATTGTTCCAAATTTATTGTAAATGTCTCGCTTTTTAAAATGTCCACGTGTATACAACCTTGACTCTAGTTTCAAAACATGTTTCACCACCTTATAGGTAAAGGATTGGTCGCTTTTTGCTATGTCCACGTGAAACCACACTGTATATTCTTGTAGGCGTGAATGTACGGTTCAATGTACGGTTGAAAGTACTAGATAGCTTACTACTCTGGTTCTCTCCAACCCTTTGTTCGAAAGTTTTGTAAAGTATCATGGGATGGAAACAAAATCAAACAAGAGTGTAGGAAGCAAAGTCTCATCAATGTTGAAAATATTGATGCAGTTACCTACTAGCGCTTGGTTTTTTCGAAGAAAAGTTTCTGGAACCGAGGTATACGCATATCTAAAATTGGCAGTAATATTTTTGCTTTCTCTTCCTTTGTCTAACGTTTTCGCTGAAAGGTTTTTTAGTGTAATAGAAATCATGAAGACGGGCAGACGGAACAAACTTAAAATGGAAAAGTTACGTGTAATTCTGAAAACATATATGGTAACAAGTGGGCCCAAGAAAGTTCCCCATGGATTCTAGGAGAGGAGCAGATACTGATGTACATGAAAAGAGTCAGGGCTTCAGGTACCATTGCAAAAAAAGGACGAAGGGGCTAAATCTGATTCTAACTAAAAATTATTGTTTTTTTTTTTTTACCAATATAACCATATACTTAGGCAAGTGATGGATTGTTCTGGTATGATAAGCAGTGAGTCCATGTAGCCTGAATTACCGTAAATGATCATATAAAATAAATATTTATTTATTTTGACCCCCTTATTCACTGACGCACTGACACAACCGATTTAGCACTTTGATTGGTCACGCGTAACAGAAAACAGAATTGAAATCTATATTTCTTACTCATCTTCCAATGTCCAATACGCCCTTTTGCACCTTACTACACGAATGTGAACAATGCCTAAGTATTATTTTATTTTTTACCTTTGTTGTATTCCTCAAAGTACATTTTGCGCAGTTTTCTATCCTTAAAGTTCATTTCTTTAGTTTTTTTTTTATAGATCTGTTTGCAGATAACTTTCCTTTTTTTCAAACATTTTATTAAGGTAAACACACTTCAATATGAAGACAAGCCAAAACAAAAATAATGCTTGAAAAAGCTACCGGCTGAATATCATTTATGCCAATCAATTGTACCAACTCACATAAAAAGGGGGGTGTTGCAAAAATAGTAACAGTAAGGGAAAAAGTTATGGCAAAGAAAAACAAATCTTCATATGATCCAGAATCTAAAATCTGGCACCGGAATCTATAAATCAAAACCGAACTAAACTAATCCATAAATAAAAAGCATTGTTTAAACGTCAAAAGAAGATATATTGGTATATGTAAAGGTCTTGAGTTGAAAAATAAGTAATCTTAAATAAATGCTATTAAAAGTCAATATAACAAGGCTTTTCTAATGATTTGCAAATAAAGTCAGAGAATAGAGAAACCTATGGGGATTTCGGTATTCAAAATGGGAATTTCTATGGATTTTCCAAAAACCTCTTAGGAATTTCAGAAAATATGAAGTGGGAATACAGCCCAGAGCTGATTGTAAAAGAATATTTCGATTGCAAATGGTCGAAAATTATTGTATCTCAATATTAATTTTTTAAAATATGATTTATGAAAAAGGGGAGATACGTAGTGATTTTAGTAGAACTTTAATTCAACCCCTCTAGAAGGAAGGTGATAGGAATGAGTGTGGTTATTACGGAGGCATTAGCTAAGCTTCTGCAGGAAGTAAATTACTTAGTGTTAAGATCAATTCCCCTCCCTGTCCAGGGAGTCAGACTTTTGTCTATATCTATATGAAACTGTAACTAATAGGGCTCTATAAAATTTTCAGAGGGAGGGGGGGATGAGAACTATAGATTCTACACAAACTTATCAGGAAAACGTCCTCACAGTTGCAGTAATTACTCAAACACCGTATAAAGTAGTGAACTGGTGATTTTCCCCCATTCTGTTTTGCAAGATATTCAAAATAGTCAAATGGGTTTGACCTTAGTTTGGTTGGACAGGACCCAGGGATCGAACCCTTCTGTAGCAACACACCGGAGGGCTGACGTGAGGACCTTAGTAGTCATGATGCGTCTTTAATCCATTTACTTTACTATGTGGTGGCGCAATGGGTTTGACTTTAGCTTGACAATACGGGACCCAGAGATCGAAAACTGGCAACACTCCTAGTTGTGATATACCGATTTGGTGTAAATAAATGGAATTGACACTAGATACTGTCCATTTTCTGTCAAACGAATTCATTAAAGTGGGTAGAAAGACTGGTGGTATTCCAAACAACCTTGATTTGTCTAGCGCCATGAAATATATATAAAAAAAAGAAGAAATCATATTTTAACTTTTTGTTTATGCACTCAAAAAATCTAATTATCACTGTCAAGAGCGTGTCAATTCAGAATTTTTTTTTTTTTTTTTTTTTTTTTTTTTTTTTTTTTTTTTTTTTTTTTTTTTTTTTAGTATTATTGCTTCAGTAAGGGTGTATCTATCATCTATCAATAGCAGATTGAATTTCTTCTTAAAAAGGTGACACCAGCGATTCATAAAGCACTATTATTAGACTACTATTTTTGTAGATGGAACCGTCAAATAAAATCTGACGGTTTTATTTTGATTAAGATTCCTTCACTTTTATAGTGTTTCTTCCCTTTTTTAAAATCAGGAAAATTTTCTCAGGCTCGTAGCTTTTAATGGGTAACACTAAACTCAATGAGTCTTATATGTTTGGAATCAAAATGACAAGCCAATTCTTTTAATACATGTATTCATATCAAAACTCTGTTTCTTAGAGTTTTGATCACTATTGAGCCGCTTCGCTCCTTACTAACATTCCATTACCACGAACTGTTTGAAAGGTAATGTTCTGCTATAAATTTACATTTGACAAGTTTAATTGCTCCGAACTTTAACTGAACTATACTTGACTTCCTCAAATATTTAAATAGAGTTTTGTCTCCAATATCTCAAAAAATATTTTTAAGGGAATATTAGAAATCTAAGCAACTAGTTACGAACTATGACCGACTTCACTGTAGTCAAGTACCGCATCATAGCAGGAAAAAAAAAAAATGTGAACACATTCTTTGTGCCACAAAATCTTCTTATTGTTCTTCTGGGTTTACTCCTTCTTTCCTTTTGTTATAAATTGATTTCCGATTTTTATGTGAAATGAGTGGTTTTTTGTTGTTGCACATTCCCTGAAAGTAGATATTTGCTTGTCTACCGAAAGTACTGCTTTGCTTTGATTATTTTAAGTTTAAGTATATTAATGAACATGAATAAATGTGAATGAGACAAGAGTTTGGATAAAGGGGTATTTTATATCATGTAAATCAGGGAAAAATATCTTTCTGGATAGTTTACACCAACATCACAACAGGTTCAGGTTCAGGTTCATACATTTTTATTAACAAAAAAACAACTCAATGTGACAAAAGTCGCACTAAAGCAAGAAGATGCTTGAAAAAGCAACCGGTTGGATATCATGCATGCCAAATCATCAAACCAATTAAAATGAAAAAAGGGGAAAACAATAATAATAACAGAAAATAATGATAAATATATAATGGCACAAAATAGAAAAAAAAAATAAAAATAAAATATATAAAATTTTTTTTTATAAAAATAAAAAAAGCCTTCTCTCGAACCATTAACACTACCAAATTCCTGAAAATAAATGATTTTTAATACTGGTTTTAAGTTGCGGCACACTTTCAGCTTGACGAACAGAATCTGGGAACGAATTCCAAACTGACGGGCCCATGTGTCTGGTCACTTGACTCGCTCTCGTTGTGTTCCGTGGCTCAGATGCAAGACTATCCGCACTCCTAGTCGAATAATCGTGATAAAACCAATTAGGCTTAAAAATATTCATAAAAAAATCCGGTGCAAAGAATAAGTTCTTATCCTTTTTGATGAAGGTGCTGGCTCTTCGTCATTTGAATCGCTTTCAGATACAACCTCGGCACTCGGTTGAGTAATTATGCTGTGACCGAAGAAAGTGTCTGCAACTTCAGAAGAGACCAAGTTGGGTCTCGACCGTCTTCTTCATCACTTGTAAGACCTACAACTGACTCTTCGTAATTGATATTACTTTCCCCGTAAAATATGATTTTGATGGCTTCTTTCTCAGTCAACTTACTTCGCATCTGCAAAAAAATTTACGTTATCATTATCATTTTTTTTTTCATTTTGTACGTTAGACACCAAATGGGCACAATTCTCAAACATGGACACAATGAAGAGGATCATCATCTACCCAAATCAGAGTGATAATATCAACTTCCAACGTTAGGTACCTTCCAGATGTATTAATATTAGTAGGGCACTGTCCTTAGACGCAGACAGTGGGGATTCTGCATTAGGAATGAATTTGGGCAGTGTCCTCATGTGTGGACAAATAAAATTTGGCCGCAAATCCTAGTCTAAATTCTTGAAAACATAAAAAAGACGCCAGCATACAGACACTAGGCTATATAATTCAGGAAAAAATTCCCGAAACTCAAAACCTCTAGGTTAGATACAAAAAAAAAAATCAGAATTTAAATTCACCTTTTGCGTGTAAGTACAATAAATGTTTCTGATATTGACTGCTACTTCTCGCAGGTTTTGAAACTCTTTGGTAGATGCCTCGTGCAGTACGATAGAAATGTTTATTGAGAAGAGATAGTACTGAAGTTCTGGTGAAAAAACAGTGGATCATAAGCTGGACGTGGGTTAAGGCGAAGTGTTCTCAAAAAGCACCAGTGCCCGTGAGAGGGTAAAATGGGGACGGAAAAGAGAAAACAAGACGTATAAGAATGTGTATAGGAATTCTGGTAAATTCACCAAGTGCATAATTTCCCTTGAAATGTTCAACCCCTGGAAACTTTCCTCCCCATAGAAAATTTCCCCGTGGAAAAACTCCCGGGAAAAAAATTGCCCCTACCCGGAAATTTATACATACTTCACAATAACCAAATACTATGGGTGAAACATGGGCAAATTTTATGACTTAGACCTTTCCTTTGGGGCTGTGGGGGGGGGGGGGGTCACGTTATATCCAAAGGCATAGTTATTGGGCCTTTCAACTATGATGAGCAAAACGGCTATCTAAAAATTTGATCAGACGACTTTGGGAAAAAAGGGGCGGGGAGGGGGCAAGGCCCTCCAATATTTTTGGTCTCTTAAAAAGGGCACTATTTCTTTTATTTTAGTTCGAATGAGCCTTCTCACGATTTTCTAAGACCACTGGGTCAATACGATCATCCCTGGGGAAAAAAATAATCACACATCCGTGATCTTTCTTCTGGCAAAAAATACAAAATTCCACATTTTTGCAGATAAGAGCTTGAAACCCCTACAGATGGGTTTTCTGATACACTGAATCTGATGGTGTGATTTTCAAGAAGGTTCTAATAATCTTAGTGGATGTTTCTTCCTTTTTTCAAGAATCAGGCAAATTTTCTCAGGCTCGTAGCCTTCAATCGGTAAGACTAAACTTAATGAAACTTATATATTTAAAGTCAGAATAATTAGATGATTCTTTTAATATATCCAATGGTATCAAAATTCCGTTTTCTAGAGTTTCGGTTGCTATTGATCCGGGTCGCTCCTTACTTACAGTTCATTACCACGAACTGTTTGACAACCAGGAGAATCACGTTTTTGCAACATAGGTGACACTAATGTGTCCTTTTTTCTGAAGGTGCTTTTGCTTTTCATCGCAAGCAGGTTGCAAGCTAAAATATCACATAGAGCTGTTTAAGGGCTCATTTAAAAGGGTATTTTTTAAAACTAGTCTTTGTTTATAAATCTAAATTAATAACCCTATAAAAAGGACCATATTGCACCCTAAAAGTGCATTCTGGGTGTCATTTTTGGAATGGAAAGGCTGGTCGGGGCACTGAAACATCTTGAGGAGCTGCTTAAAGGTCATTTTAAAGCTTACTTTTATACTTAATTGTTAGATATAAGAATGAAAAGTTACTATGATAATCTTGATGGCTTAAAACCCTGTTCCTTTTTTAATATCCACCCTCTCACTCACCCTTAATATTAATCATAAATTTCAATCAATTTTTATAAAGTCGACTAGATAATACCATCATAAAGTGGCATATACGACCCTAAAAGTGCACTTCGGTTAATCTCCATTTTTTCAATGAAAATACCAGAAAGGGCCCTTTTCACCGACAATAATCCAAATAAAGTATTTTCCAAAATACAGCATGGATATTTTCGAGAACCAAGGGGAATAGGCACTCTCTTTCCCCTCCATTGCCACCAATAGAACTAGCATGGTGACACTAATGTGTCCTTTTTTCTGAAGGTGCTTTTGCTTTTCATCGCAAGCAGGTTGCAAGCTAAAATATCACATAGAGCTGTTTAAGGGCTCATTTAAAAGGGTATTTTTTTAAAACTAGTCTTTGTTTATAAATCTAAATTAATAACCCTATAAAAAGGACCATATTGCACCCTAAAAGTGCATTCTGGGTGTCATTTTTGGAATGGAAAGGCTGGTCGGGGCACTGAAACATCTTGAGGAGCTGCTTAAAGGTCATTTTAAAGCTTACTTTTATACTTAATTGTTAGATATAAGAATGAAAAGTTACTATGATAATCTTGATGGCTTAAAAACCCTGTTCCTTTTTTAATATTCACCCTCTCACTCACCCTTAATATTAATCATAAATTTCAATCAATTTTTATAAAGTCGACTAGATAATACCATCATAAAGTGGCATATACGACCCTAAAAGTGCACTTCGGTTAATCTCCATTTTTTCAATGAAAATACCAGAAAGGGCCCTTTTCACCGACAATAATCCAAATAAAGTATTTTCCAAAATACAGCATGGATATTTTCGAGAACCAAGGGGAATAGGCACTCTCTTTCCCCTCCATTGCCACCAATAGAACTAGCATGCAGGCAACATATTAGAGTGACTTTTAAAGGTTTAATTCAAAGCTATTGATCATTTCAGTTATTGATCATTGAGGATTATTTAATGAAGCTTAAAAATCCCCATATGGAAGCCAGCCCCAAGAAAATAACCTCCTCAGCGGAAAATACCCTCCCCCCCAAGGAAAATTTTCCTCCGTGGTTTGCTGGTTTTCAGTCACTATCGACTTATAAAAAATGGCTAGAACCCTCAATTTCTGACGTAATGAGCCCCCTCCAAAGTGTCTCTGGCCATGAGGTGGAGGTGAGAATGAGGAAGGGGCAGTCTCCCTCCTAAGCGGAAAATATATGTTCATTTTGGGGTTTAATGTTACTCTTTGCTTTCATAATAACAGCATAGACCAGAAATATTCCCAGAGATCTTTTGGTATTAAATATAATTTTCACATTTTGGTAGATTTTTTAACGCTTTTTTACCCCTTACCCAAAAAACATCCCCCCAAACAAAAGTCCTGGAAATTGCTCTGGGGATTATGTATCAATTTCTACTTCAACCCTCCCCTTGTCTCTCCATTAGAACTAATTCAGTATTTATCTGAAGACTCAAAGAGAGTTGGGATGTTCTGGCATTAAAATGCTCCCTTTGAGGCATATCCTTCCTTGCCTAACTATAAAACGATCAGAGAACCCCATTGTAGAGGTTTAAAGCTCTTATATTCAAATGTTTGGAATAATAAAACAACAGGAAATTTACCCAAGGTAATGAAATTTGTTTAGAATTTAAGAATATTTTGGCTAGCTAGGGAGAGAGGGATATACCTCAAAGGGTGTATTTTAATGCCAAAACATCCCATCTGTCATTGAACCTTCAGATAAATACAGAATTAGTTTGAAGGGAGAGACAAGAGGGGTGGAGGTAGAAATTGATGCGCAATCTTCAAGCCCGCATCCAGGACTTTTCTTTTCTTTTCTTATGGGACTCAGAGGCAAGTATTTCAGTTTGCGTTTTCTTGGGTACAGGTGAATGCGCAAATTGTTCAAAGACCCAAAGTCACCTGGGTCTTTGCAGTACATTGCTATGACTACCTTTTGGCAGGCAGATGTAAATTCTTCCAAGACAGCTTGGGCATCGTCGAACCTTAGCCTCACAATCACATTCCAGATATCCTCATAGAGGTTCCATCTTTCAACTGCTTTCATATGTAACATTTTGCCTTTTTGCCGTAACAATCATTTGCTGCATTGTATGAAAGATTAACCGTACTTCCTGAAGACTGATACATTTGGACACTCTCTACCATTTGAGACTTGAGTTTCAACATCAAGTAGTGAAAATGTCTCCTATCTTCCACCTCAAACGTATCAGATTTGCCACTTGCTTCAGTCAAGTCCAACCTCTGTTTCGCGGTCATCTTGCTGACCACACCTGTGTCAGTTTTCAGAGGCTGGGTCCTAGACTAAAAGGGCTTTCACTAAAATTGGGTCGTCCTTACCTGGATCCACCCTCTTGGGATCTAAAATTGGGGCGACAGTTTTCTAGTTTTGGGATATAGAGCCATCAAAATCTGGGATAATAGCTTACTACTTGTGGTGCCCAAGTCTGCAATAAGAAAGATTTCAATAAATCAGATTTTGGCTCAGACATTCTTTTTATTTGTTATCTTTAGGAGTTTTTTCTGCACTTTTCTTTGCTACCAGAGAGGCACTGTAGCCTCAATTTTTTTTCCTGTGACTTTGCATTTTGACTTTTTGTGTGAGGGGGAGCAAGTAAGTCAAAGAATATTTGCTCAGATTTTTTATCTCTATTTTGACTTCTGTTTTAACTATTGAAACAGTTTTCAAAAGTGCTGAGGGCGTTAGTACCCATTCAATGTTTGTACTATCCTTTTATGTATATTAATTTATTAATTTTCATAACACTGGGATTACCTACAGTCACATCCGTATCTCATATTTTAAGTACCTTCATATTTACTAGAGTACCAAAATTTATGAGCTGTTGCCCCAGATTTAAATCCAAGGACATTCAACTTGTGTACCATAGAAACGACATTAATTTTCCTTTTTTAACAAAACAACATAGATTATTTCACTGCAAAGTGTCTATATCAGCATTGCCAACATGGTACAATTGTACCATTTTGGTACAATTTAGAGGTCCTTATACAATGTGGAAAATTTCGAAATTCTTTGATACAATACAAGTTTCCCTGAATATTTTGGTTTTACTTGCTCCTTTCTTACTTGGATATATGTTCAAGTTTTAGTTTATCCAAATTTTTCTTCATGTTTTGGCCAATTTTTATCCTGGTGCTCAGATGGCACAAATTAACCTCTTACAGTACAATCTTATTCGGAAAACCAGTACATTTAGGTTCAAAGCGTTGACATCACTGGTCTATTATCTGTCATTAAGGGCCGCAAAATCACAGCATCGGATTGAAAAGTCACAAAAAATTATAAAATGTAAATTCTAAAATTTCCAAATGGTCTAAAACTTTAAGAAAAATGAAATCTAAGTTTTAAAGATTGTGCTAACATGCGGTGCTTATTCGTTCTTAAACATAAATTAAATTTAAAAAAATAAGTTTTTTTAACTGACAGTAAGGTACAACGTTAAAACTTAAAACAAACAGAAATTATTCCGTATATGAAACGGGCTGTTAAGCTAAAGTTTGAATTTTGTTCCAATTCTTTAAAAATGACCCCTTAATCACAAATGCCGTTAATTAGAATAAATAGCTCTTATGAAATACTAATTAATCTTTGGCTTAAAGAGCAAGGTATTGACTTGGGGATGAACCCAATCATATACCTAATGTTTTCTGTCATTTTAAGTTTTGATGTTGCTCCTTACTTTCAGTTAAAAAACTTGTTTTTTTATATATAATTTCTGATCTTTATTTAAATAATGCTGGGAAATCCGGCGCCCCTTTCATAGCAATGTCCCTTCTCCCATGAAAACTTCTTTCATGGCAAGATCCTCCCACATAACCTCTGACACCCCCCCCCCCATTATGAGAAAAAATTCCCTCTGAAAACGTCTGTATGCTTCCCAATAACCAATACTATATGTTAACATTGGGTAAAGTTTATAACTTTCAGCCCTCCCCCCGGGGACTTTGGGGATTAAGTCATCCTAAAAGACATAGTTATCATATTTTTGACCATGCTGAACAAAATGGCTATCTCAAAATGTTGATTGGGTGACTTTGGGAAAAAAATGAGCATGGGAGGGGGCCTAATTGCCCTCCATTTTTTTGGTCACTTAAAAAGGGCACTAGAACTTTTAATTTCCGTTCAAATGAGCCCTTCCACTATATTCTAGGACCACTGGGTTGATACAATCACCCCTGGGAAAAAAAAAAAAAACAAATAAACACGCATCCATGATCTTTCTTCTGGCAAAAAATGCAAAATTCCACATTTTTGTAGATAGGAGCTTGAAACCTTCGCAGTAGGGTTCTCTGATACGCTGAATGGACTGTTGAGGTAGAAGCTTTAAAGCTAAACTTTTGTCTGATTTTCTCATGTGTAGAATGTTGACATGGGACAAGCCTCACTAGAAATGTTTCTAAGTTGATGCTACATGAAAGTCTGATATTCCTGCTTTGGTCTATTATATTTGTACTGTGGATTATATTCAAATCATCCACATTCCCTGTGCTTGCTGGACTTTGGCTTGAACTAACTTCAATATAGATGTTGTTTTATTATTCTTGCAGTTGGCAAGTAATCCTGAGACAAAGATAAGATATATGCTTTATTCCTTTCTTTTTAGCCCTTTTTCAATGTTTTTTTCTGGCTAGTTATATTGAATTACCATTTTGTGCTTTGAATTCAGCAGATGCAATCAGGAGTGTAAAGTCAAACAATTAACATTGCTGCCAAACAAATATGTTTATGTATCAATAATGACAAATTGGAGTTATTGACAATAAGTTATTAGCAGTTCATTGGTCTTGCTTGATCTTTGACGCCTGACATCTATATCTTGATCTTGAGTACATTGGTAATTTTGCAGTCTTTTAGACCATTTTCTTGTCTAGGTCATAAAAATAATGCTCAAATCTTGATCATCATCTTGTAGTTTCTTGTCATGAAGTCTTGTCAGCATCATTGATATGCTGTCATAGATCAAGAAAGAAAGTGCCTGAACCTTGACATTGATGATTTTGACAGAGAGTTTTGATCACTGAGGCACACAGACAATGCAATCCATTTTAAAACTTGTGACAATCTGGTCATTCCTGTCTGAATGTAAGAATGGAGAAGGCGATTTTCTTTTTCCTAACTTGCCAAAATTTAGGGGAATCCTGATGGTACTACCGCACTCAAGTGCAGCAGGGAAGTGTGTGTCGCGGATATATATTGCTATATCATCCCTTTTCATATGTTTTCTAAGAAGAAAATAGCTAGTGTAACCTGGTATATCCAAAAAGCTTTTGGTTTGATGTGTAATAAATGTTTTGCTTAGGCCTATAACATCTGGTCTTAGCTCCCGATATACTCCCGATGCTATAACTGATACCCTGAACTTTTTAGTCATAAAATGAGCAATTAGTATTCTATTATTAATATCTTCCCAGCTTATACAAGCTGCATTTGGTTTTGGTTTTGCATTTGCGTTTTGGTTTGGTATTTAATCTTTGTCTGGCATTTGTGGTGAGTATAGTTTGGGCCACATATTTAATTATTATTGGGGGGGGGGGCAAAGTAAATTAGCCTGATCTTAGAAGTTAAATTTTGAATTTTTGAGAATTTTAGAATGTTTTTTTAAGTGTTTTCTTCTAGAGGGGCAAGTCACTACGTTGGGATAAAGAAATTTTTATTTTATTTTATAAAAATGCGCTATCTTAAACATTTTGGGAAACATGCTACAAATTATCTTTCTATAAGAATTACAATGATGTAATTCATGTATGCAATTCTATCTCTTGCTTGGTGGAGAGGGTGCGTAGGCTAAGCGCCTATTTTAGCACCATTTTTTTTCTTTTTCACTTTTTAGGTGTTGTGGCTCCATGTCTCTCCAAAACATGGAGAGATGATGAAAGATGTCAAGTTGCTATAGCAGAATATGATTCAACAGGAAATAATGTCAAATATTTCCTTGAAGACAATATTACACCGGCTGAATGTAATCCAGATGGCTCTAATTACTGCTGTTCCCAGTACGCTTGGTGCGGATCTGGGTTCCAGTATTCCAATTGCTATATATGCATTGATTTCTGGAAAAAAAGAGTCTCTGATTTAAGTCAGGCACTTGCTGAAGAAGAAGAGAAGTCGAAACATGTGGCCATGCTGAAAGCCAAACATGAAACCAGTATAGCTGATCTTGAATTAAGGTAAGTCTGTGTATCAAGACTTAAGGTATTTACAATTAAATGGTATATACAATTAAGGTATTTACTGTGTATCAAGGGTTTTACTGTGTTGCAGGGAATCATTGAAATTAATTAGAATGACTGATTTTGTGTCACATATTTGTATAGTTTTACTGAAAAGACATAGAAGAGTGGCTAGATTTGAAGCTCAAGCCGGTTGCTGGTAGAAAAAAAACAATCCTTTTTATTTTGTTAATCAATTGAGTACTTATTATGGTTTTATGTGCTTTAAATTACTATTGTCATTGTTTTAAATAATTAAAAGTAATTATTTATTTTTCATTATTTTTATAATATTATTTATTTTTTCTTCTAACGTTGCCGATTTTCGGGTATAAATGACTTTGTAGGCACCCTATTTAAAAAAAAATTCTTTTTGTTGGATAATGTATATATATATATTTTCACTATATATATATATATATTATTATTATTATTATTATTATTTTATTACCCATTATTAAACATACAAAATGTTGTAAATGGAGTACAAGAAAAAAAAAAAAAAAAAAAAAAAAAAAAATGACAAAATATCTGAAGAAAACTCAACTACAGAAAAACAAGATTAAGAACATTCCTACGACAAACAAAAAAGACAAATTTAAGTTATTGCAACATATAATGAAGAGAGGCTTGGTTCAAACGCCTTTGCAAATCGAACACAGCGATTCAGTACAGCTATAAGCGGGTCGGCTATACCATACTTCGGAGATATATTCGAATTCCTCATCCAAACTGGAAGACAAAGCAGATACTTGCCATATCTGTAGAAAATAGACCGAATATTGCGGCGATCAGACGAAGTAAATATTTTCCAAAACGGAGATAGGGCTATCACATGTGGCAAAACAAAAGCATTATACACCCTTGCAAGTAGAAAACGGTTAAAGTGGCACTTCATTGAAACGAGAATTCCATAAGCTCTGCGTGTCTTTACAGCGAACAACAAAACAAGGCAATCACGGGTTTCTCTAAGATCACTACAAATTGGAAGGCCGAGGTACATAATCTTAAACAAAGACTTAATCATATAAATACCGAAAATAACATCAACTGGTACAGTATCTTTAATGCGGCTATTAAATACGAGAACTTCACTCTTCTGGGGATTGAAAGAAAGACCTATGTTACCATACTCCTTACTCAAAACACAGAAAGTCTCTTTGATGCCTATAAGTGTTCTCTTCGCGTTCAAAATGTCGTCGGTATAATCAATCAGCGATACATTGAGACCTCTAAAGATACATGTAGACTGAACCGGTTCTTGCGATGAAACAATACTATTATTGAAAAGCGGTGGTGAAGTAAGTGCTCCTAGGCGTATTCCCTTCTCTACGGATATAAGACTAGAAGATAGGGTTAAAGGATTAACACAAGGTACATTTACACGCACTTTTAAATTACTATACATATTCCTCAGTGCGCGTATAATAGACTTATCCACGCCACGTTTCCAGGCCGACAACAACATCTGAGTGTGCAAACCGGAGTCAAACGCGCGTTTGACATCGTGACCGGCAAAATACAAAGTCTCATTTGAATCATCGGCGTCAATCAACAAATTAGCAATCAAGTAATGCGCGTGTTCTCTACTCATTTTCTTCTTGAAACCAAATTGGTTATGCGGCGTGTTACATATAGCACTAAGCCTATTTACAACAAGCAATTCAAATAACTTGCACAGTATAGCCGGGACAGTTATCGGGTGGTAAGAAGAACACTGCCCCCCGTCTTTTCCCTTCTTTGATACAGGAGTAATTACCCCCGTGCAGAATAGGTCTGGAACAACCCCAGCATTAAAAATCATTTGGTACAGGAGACAAAGGTGCTCGACAAGGTTCTGACTTCCCGCTTGCAGATGCAATCCGCACAGGTTATCTACCCCCCTCGACCACTTCTTCTTCCGTTTCGAGAGTGCCTCACTGACTGACGAATTAGAAACAACAAAACCAACTTCCCGTTCACATTCCGCAAGACTCGCATCAAGCTCAATACAAAATTTATTTTCCAGATCAGTATTAGGCGATGAGAACTCATGCGTAAAATATTTAACCCACTCACTCTCACTGGGCAGAACATCAACTGATTCTTTACGTTTCTTCTTTTTTAGGAATTTCCACATGCGATCAGGTTCTTGCTTTATATATTTACTATCACATTCAATAATCATAGCACAATGTATAGCAAGGGTTTTTGCGAATCTTCGCTTGGTATATAATCGGATGGAGTTCACTATACCATGCCTTGGTTGGTCATTATCTATCCACATTCTTAAACAGAATTTCGCATCCGCACACGCATTTACAAGATCTGAATTATCGGACCAGTGGGGTATTTCCGAGCCAATCCGAACACGACAAATCGGTACTGCAGCCTTTTCCGCACACTGCAAGGCATGAACTATTTCGCTACAATATATATTGATCAGTACTTGTTTATCACTTGCTGCAACTGAAGAATATTTATGAAGTAGATTGTAAGGGACGCGAATTCTTGCTAAACTATCGTCACATACCTTCTGGTACAAAGGGGTATTAATTTTATCCCACATAACTTTCTGGTGCCATTTTCTTCCACTGGGTAGATCATGGTTGTAGTTCGAAGAAGTACTAGGTGGGAAAACATAACTAACTGGTAAGTGGTCAGATGCACTGATAGACGTATCCACATGTGACTGGCAAAGGGGAACTGGTTGATGAGAACACATTATAAAATCAAGAGATGAAGTTGCCCCAGAGTTATGCACATACGTGAAATCGAGATCATTTTCTATTATATTTAGACCAGCGCATGTAGTCGAGAGTACTTGGGATCTAGGGCTTTCCGGATTCAACAAATCACAATTCATATCTCCGGCAACAATGTACAACAAATCTTGGGTGCGACAATTTGTAATAGCGTTTGCTAATTTCCGACAAGCACAAACGAACTTGGAATATGATCTAGATGATTTGTAGTCCGTAGGCATATAAACTGAGAAGATTATTGTTTGTTCAGCCTTAATCGCAATAAAATTATCGGAAACTTGGAAAACTGTCGCGCATAAAGACTTTGAAGCAAGGATTGCGATACCACCTGACGGCCGGCCACTACCACTCGATTTCGCACCAACAGCAAAAAGATCGATTGAATCACCGATATTTAAAAGTTCAGTCCCTTCATTAATCAGGAAATGTTCTTGGAGACATACAATGTTATGATTGCGAATTAGGTTTTCGAGGATAGGCAGTTTGTTGATTACATTTCCGTTAATGTTCCAAGTAATCAGTCTTAATTCGCGATTCATTTCTTAACTACAAGTAACTTTTGTGCTTCTGGACACCTGAAACTGTAACAAGGGTGCTTGTCCGAACCACAGAGTGCACATTTGATCGGTTTGCTGCAAGGGTTGTCCTTAGTGCTACTGTGGTTATCCCCACATCTAGAATACTTGGCTTTGTTCTTGCAGAATTTGGCCGCGTGACCAAATGCTTGACAATTGAAACATCTCATTGGAAGAAACAGATATTCAGAGATTGGGATGCGTTCGTAATGAATCACTGGGGGTGATTTAATGGCGTTTTCAAGGTCCACTTTGGAAGAAAACTGAAGTTTCAACGACCTAGAATTACCCAACTGCAAAGCTCTCAAACAGTTCGGAATAATCTCGAAGAGTTCTTCATCGCTCATATCTGTAGAAACGTGACTTGCTATTCCGTAGAAATATGGTTGTTTCACTTTTGCCTCAACAGATCTATCGTTAGCACATAACGCCTGCACAACTGCATTGGCAGATTTCTTATCGGCTAGTACCACACGCCACCCACTTTTCAACGCTCGCAGTTCAACAATGCTAGAGGAATTGTCACCGCATACCTTATCCAAGTATTCCTTTCTCATTTCTGGGTCCCTCAAGTCTTGAGGGGGTTCTTTAGAACAACTGCGTAGGTCGGCTGGGGTGTGGGGGACTACCCCTGAAACGAGGATCCAGATCCGCTGAGCGGCCACTGAGCAGGGGGACGATCACGCTCGATAAAACTATCTAGCTTGGAACACATTTCGTTTACTTTCCTAGTAATAACAGTGCTTACTTCCCCAGGAACAATGGGTACTTCATCTGGCTCATACATGACGTATTTTGGGAGGGCAATTTTCTTTTCGTCACAATATTTGAGCAATTTCAGAATGTCAGAGATATTGTCAGTCATAATAACTTTCATGCTCATACGAGTACTAATAGCAGAATCCCTCCATATTAATTCTTTCGCCACTTGGATTTCATCTTTCTTGAAAAATTCTGCCGCTGTTTTCGCAATCTCATCAGACCGATTACCAGATTTCAAAGCACGAGAAACAAAATTCAGTAGCGGGTTAAGGACAAGTTTATCACCTGCTATCATTAGTGGTTATGTTCGTGGATGCGCTCATGCGGGCTATAACATCGGGACTTTTACGCCGAGAAAAAACGAGGGAAGCGTAGAGCCCCGCTACCTATTCTCCGCAATTTAAGGGTCAAAGGACCCGGCAGGTACCTCTACGGCCGTTGCAACAGGCCGTATATATATATATATATATATATATATATATATATATATATATATATATATATATATATATATATATATATATATATATATATATATATATATATATATATATATATTTATATATATATATGTATATACAGATCTTTATACAGATCTTGGACTTGAGTTGGATCAAAACCATCTGAGATCGGCGTGAGTTGGATGTTTCTTTAATTTTCCCTGTTCTATAGTATTTCCATCATTTAAATGCTTTATTTCTGACTGAATAAGGAGTAACTTTAGGGATATTTTCATCGACAAAATGCCATTTTTGGTATTTTACTTTGAAAAAATGACGAAAACGACACATATCTCCTCCTCTGTTGGGACTAGAACATCTTTTTCTGGACTATAGGAATCCTGTTTACTTTGATTCTTTTTTGAACACTGATCTCTCTTTCTTTTTCTATGTTTCCCTTACTTACAAGCAATATGTATAATAATATGCGGAATTATATTTGGGATTCAGCATATATTTTTTTGTATTTTGCTCAAAATAATGTTTGCTTTCTAACTATTTTGTAAAAAATAAAAAAGTATTAAAGTCAACTGATGAATAATCGGTATGTGTGAATTAAAAAATTACGTGTAAAATGTGCATGAAAAGGGAAAATGTCGAGAAACACTCGAATTGTGAAAAGAAACCCCCTTCTTCTTCTTCTTCTATTTAACAGCAGGCGGGCTTTTCAGTAACACTATTTAGCCCTTTTCCTTTTGCTTCACTCTGTGGGCTACAGACATACTGGCTTGATTGCCTCATATTTATTAGATATATTCAGATATCTTTCAGCAGATCTTTTGACTCTAGGAGTTCAACCCCCGGAAATCATCCAAGACATTTTCTTCTTCTTCTTCTTCTAATTCACAGCAGGCGGGCTATTCAGTTGGCACTATTTAGCCCTCTTCTTTTTGCTTCACTCTTTGGGCTACAGAGCTACTGTCTTGGTTGTCTCTTATTTATTAGATATTCTCAGATATCTTTCAGTAGATCTTTTGACTCAAGGAGCTCAAATATAAGATGATAGATATCGATTTCTGTGCTCTGTGTGCAGGTATAGTTGGCTAGGCTCTTGGTTGATAGTGAGATTTTGTGGTGTTTGAAGTAATTTAACAGTTTACAAAGCAAGGTATGTTGTGCAGACGTCAGCATATTAAATTCAAATAGGCAATGGTCAATTGTTTCATTTTTCATATTACAATGCCTGCAAAGAGGGGACATGGGAATTGAACCACTTGAATTAGAAAGCTTATATGAGAATGCAAGGAAATTTAGTCCATTTGTTCCAGAACGAATTCTATGATAAATTTTAGAAAGATATTTATTGAGAAAGGGGGAAAGGGTAGGATTAATCTTATTAAAATTAATATCTGATAGCCTCCATCGGTAAATATCTCTAATTGGGATTGGCCTCCCACTTGGCTGGTGAATATTTATAGCATTTTTTGCTACTTCATCAACCTGATGATTACCACGCATGCCAGAGTGGCTAGGAATGTTCTGAAGATAAGTTTTTATGCCACTTGAAGCAAGATTATCAATAATACTGAGGCAATGATAAGTGTCAATGTCCAACTTATATTGAGGAGCTGAGGCCAGCAACTCAAGGCTTGATAGAGAGTCGGAATAGATGATAATATTATTCGAATTTGCAATCAAAGGTTGGTTTTGCTTAAGGTGTTCTAATGCCATGATTATGGCAATTAACTCAGCAGACATTATAGATAAATTATGAAATAATCTCTCGCCCATTGCAATTTTCAGGTGAGGAAGGAAAACACCACTTGCAACCTTCTCATTCATTTTTGACCCATCAACAAATATTTGGAAGTGATTTTTATAGGTATTTATTATTATAGGTATTAAGTTCTGCAAATTTTTTCTGGACAAAAGCAATGGGGGTTAAATCTTTATTCCATTTTGAAAATTCAGTATTTATTATGGGAAATGACCAATTCCATGGAGGGGATTGGGGGAAAGTAGGTGCAATAGACTTTGCTGGTTCAGGGAACTTCTTTTGAATATTGGCATACTCATCTGCAATACCTTTATACATGGCTGGATTTCTTAACCAATTATGTAATGTGTGTGAGCAATTTGATTCAATTTTTGTAAGATGTTTTGTCAAGAGAAAACTACGTCTCTCCCTTATTGTTGTTAATCCACTCTCTATAAGCAGAAACTTGGTGCTTGTGGGTTTCCTAAGACCAAATATGAGACGTATTATATCATTTTGTGTTGTTTCAATTTTTTGCATCTGGGTCTTTGCACATGCACCATAGACGATGAGCCAATAGTCAATATGGGGTCTTATATTTGATTTATAAAACTGGAGTAAGGTTTTCTCCTTACAACCCCAGGGTGTGGAAAGAAGTCTTTTTAGTATATTTGCTTTTCTATAGCATTTTTTTTATTGTGTTTGAAATGTGGAGGTGGGAATTAAGTTTTGGTCAAGCATGAGACCTAGGTAATTAATATGATTATCTTCTGGAATAGTTGTTTTATTTAGAGTTAGTTTTGCATTAACATGGTTTCGCTTCCGGTGAAATTGGATTATTTTTCACTTGGTGGGTGCAATGGGTAAATCTGAATGTTGAGAGAATTTTTCAAACTGGAAAAGTGACTTTTGCGGAATTGACTGTGCTATCTGAGAGGTGTTGCCAGATGACCATAGCACCAGATCATCAGCATATTGTAGATTCGCGTGGGGTAGGTTCATGTCCCAGAGATATAGGGCAAATAGGAGGCAACTGAGGACTGCTCCCTGAGGTAGGCCTTTGGATATTGTCTTTTGGGGTGAAGAGGCTGAACCAACACAAACAATGACACTTTGCACTTCTATGAAGGATTTAATAAAAGATACTAGCTTAGGGGGTACTCCAAGGTTTGCAAGTTTATTTAAAAGGATTTGGTGGTTCACATTGTCATATGCCCCTTCAAAATCTAGGAAAGCTGCCACTAGGATATTATTTTTGAGAAAGATTCATTAATTCATTTGTTAGCAAAATGAAAGCATCTGTTTTGGAGTGGTATTCTGAATCCAGTTTGAGTGTGTGGGATCATTTTATTTTTTTCAACAAACCAGAGGAGTCTGTGATAAATCATTTTCTCCATTATTTTCCCCATCACAGGTGTAATCATTATGGGCCTATAAGACTCAGGGTTATCTTTTGGTTTATTTTTCTTTAAGATTGGTAGGAGGGACGAACATTTCCATATATTGGGGAACCTAGAAGATGCCCAAGCGTGATTATAACAATTTAGCAGTTCTTGTTTGTATGAAGGTGTGAGATTCTTTATCCATGTAGGGTGTATATTGTCATAGCTGCTGCTAGTTTTGGTCCTAATATGATGTATTGCATTATTCAATTCCTGGATTGAAAATGGGTTAGTTATGTGCTCGGATCCTGGGCATGGTTGGTAACTTGGGTTGATAGGAATTGTGGACAGTTTGCTTTGATTATTTGATGTTAGCTTATTAACAAAAAGAGTTGCAAATAGGTTAGCCTTTTCATTATCATTGTCATAATGGGTATTATTATGTATAAGCTCATACAGGAGTGGGTTAGGGGAAGTCTTTTTCCCACAGATGTGGCTTATGACTTTATGTATAATTGGCTCATGCGTTTCTCTGGAGAGATGATTTGCAAAATTATTCCAGTATTTATATTTAGCATCTATTATAGTCCTTTTTAGATTAGATTCTGCTTGTAATTTTTTTAAATATATAGTAGGTGATGGTTTTTTTATGAATTCTGTCCTAGCTGCCTTTTTTATCCTCCATTTATTTAGGCACTCATTTGTCCCCCATGCTTTAGGAATTTGTTTAGGGAATGTTTTCTTAGGTGTTGTCCTGGGGATAGCATGATTAGCTGTATGTATTAGTAAAGATGTCAAGGCTTCAGCATGTGTGTCAACTGTTGTGTTAGAAATGCATAAACTTTGGGTGAAACTTGTAATTTCATCATTTAGCTTATTTTGGAACATAGACCAATTGGCTTTAGTGTTGATATATTTGGAGGTATGAGATGAAGTTTCAGCAGGTTCATTTAGGGAGCAAACTATAGCAAAGTGGTCTGTACATAGACTATCAATTTTATTTATGTAAATTTTGTTCAAAAAATTTAATGACACAATTTGTAGTCAATTGTGGAGAATTTGCCACTTTTGGGGTTGAAATATGTATTCAGGTTTGGAGGGGTAGCAACAGCTAATTCATTATTATTTGAAGTCATATGCTCAATAAATTTACCAGCTTTATTTGCTGGTCTATCCCCCCACAAAAGGCTGTGGGCATTGAAATCACCACATATAATGATATTATTTAACATATTAGAATTAGTTATATAATTAAAGAAATCCTTGGCATCTGTAGTTTGACCATTAGGGCTATAAAAGCTTATTATGTAGGTTTTTAAATTATTCAGCCAAACACTGATACCAATTACATCAACATCATTTTCAAAATCTGGAAAATTGATGCCACAAAAATTTATATTATTATTGACTAATAAAGCTACCCCACCTCCTTTTCTCTCTGAAGATCTATCCTTTCTCAGGATAGTATATTCCAGAGACTTAATTTGTTGATTTTGGGTTAAATGAGTTTCCTGGAGGCAAGCAATATTAATGGAATTATTATTCATAAATGAAATTAGTTCATTTAGCTTATTTTCTGTGAGTGATCTTACATTCCATTGGAGTATTGATAAATGTTGTGTTGTTGATTTATTCTTCATATGACTGTGTATCAATGTTCAGCTTTGTTAAAAGTAAAGCAAGATCTTTTTTTGCTTGAATGAGCATATCATTTGGGATGTAGATTTTTGCCAATTCTGCAATAATTTTTGTTTTCTGTAGTTGATGTTTGTTCATGGCCTGAACTGCATTACAGTTTAGAATGAATAAGCATATATTTGGGAATTGCATTTTTGGTTGTGCATCCTGGTTGTTGGTTAAGGGATTGATTCCTGGTAGTGTTTCTGGTTTGTTTCTTCTTGGGAGGGAGGGCCAGGCTGACCTCATCTCACCGGACAAGGAGGCTTGATGGCTTGGTGATTCTTTCTGATAGGGATTTGAGCTAGGGGGCTTAGAAGATGGTGTTTTATATGGGGTGCTTGATGCATTGGGGGCATTTGACTTGGGGGTTTTGGTTGGTTTCATTAAAGGCTTTATTTGGTATCGTTGGGCAGCATTTGCTTCCATTGCTGCAAAGGGGTATGGGATGGCCTTTTCTGTTGATATTTGGAGTGTTAGAGCTCTTTTCTTGTATGCAGGGCATAATGATTTATTTGTAGATTCGTGTGGGCCTTTGCAATTGATGCATGTAGGCTGAGTGTTGTTGCAAGTTGTCAGCTCTTTAGGATGGAAAGCTTTACAATTACTACACTCTCGGAGAATTTTATTACATTTGTTTGTTGTGTATCCCAGTTTGAAACACTTCTGACACGGGATAGGCTTAGGTTTGTATTCCTTATGTGGTTTGATTTGCCCAAATAGGAATAATTTTTCTGGGATATCAATTTTATCCTTCAGTGTGAATAAGAAGGATCTACTAGTTTTTAGGCCATTAGAGTTAGGTTTTCCAAGTTGGGTAACATCCTCAACTAGGATTATGTTTCCAGCCCTATCTGAGAGCCCTTCTTTTAACTCCTGAGTAGATATCTCTGGGGGAACATTATAAACTACTATTTTTGTTGGTGATTGTTTTGGGTTCCAATTAGATGCAATAATTGGGGTATTCAGAAGGGATTTTAGGTTAATTATTGTATCTGCTGATTTCTGATCTTCTACAGCTATTAGTAGAGATCCATCACGGTTAATATTAAGAGAGAACATTGATTTTAGCAATTTAAAAATTGCAACTCTTATTGCAGTGATCATTTTTATTTCAAAGGGGGTAGTGGGAGTAATTTTAAGGTAAATTCCTAAGTTTTTGGAGGGAGGATCTTGGGCAGGGAGAGGGGAAATGCTTTTAATTGGGGAGATTTTTTTCTTTTTTTTAGAGCTTCTAGAGAGAACCTCTTGAAACCCATCATAATCATCATTTATGGTTACATTAGCCCCTACACTTATCATTGTCCTATTCTCCAAATTGGAGCTATCATTAGAACTTTTAGATAATGTGCTTGACCAGCCAGGATGGGTATCTTTCACTATGACACTTTCACTGGAATTTGATTTGGGATCTGGGGGGACTTTTTTTTTTGGAGGACTTCTAAACATTGCCTATTGGAAAAAGCTTTAAACACAAAAATAAAACTAAAAAAGAAGGGGAAAATAGAATGATATCAAACCGTCTGCACTATACTATGGGGAGGATAAACACCACAGTATAGCCCTGAGGATGAGTTGAGCAGGATTGGTTTGGTACAACTGCTGATTAGAAGCGATAATATATACAAGAAAATATATTTTAATTTTCTTATAAGGTTGCTGAAATATATTCCATTAGCTTTCCTTTACTTCTTGTTTTCCTTCTTGTTTCCTCTCATTTTCCTCTCTTGTTTTCTTGGTTTCTCTCTTTTCTTCCTTTTTCAGTTCCATATTTACGAAATTCTTTTTTTTAAATTAACGAGTGCTTAGTATTTGCAGTAAATTTTCAGTGTAAAAAGGCCCCTATAATTCTCGTTCACTCATTACACCCAATTTCCTTTGAAAGCCTTATAAGAAATTAATTTCTTATGCCAAATTTTCCAATTTCCTTTGAAAGCCTTATAAGAAATTAATTTCACCACCAAATTTTCGTTAATTCACGCAGCTATAATGTT
Organism: Artemia sinica; assembly: GCA_027921565.1. NCBI lineage: Eukaryota > Metazoa > Arthropoda > Branchiopoda > Anostraca > Artemiidae > Artemia > Artemia sinica. The sequence continues at coordinate 7,635,186 of CM051274.1, forward strand.
GGAGAGTTGACTTGACTGCTAATATAAACCTGTCAGAGATTTAGTGTGATTTTTTTGCCTTCTTCTTCCTCTAAATTTATGTTTCCGTTACTAACCTAGTGGATATTTTTTTTTCTGAAAATTTCTATTGTTGGATATTTTTTTTATTCTTTAGGTATAACTATTTGCGGAATTATATTTATAATTCAGCATATATCACTTTTTTGTATTTTGCTCAAAATATTGGCAACTTTCTAACTATTCTGAAAAAAAAGTAATAATGTCAACTTGAGAACTTCGAAAGACCAGGAAACAGTGTCACCCCATGGTGGCAATTCAAACCGTGAATAAGCCTTTTGTCTAAAAAATCACCCTGTGCTAACACACAATTTGCTAATTAAGCAGGACAGAACTTGACAAGAAGTTCTTTTAATGAAAGTTATTTATTTTCTGGCTCATATTGGAAGAATCTCTCCATCAGACAAGTGATCGTATGCTTCAAGAAGCATGGACTGAAATACGTGACGTCAGGGAGCATTTAAATGAAGAGAAGTCTCAGGTGGGAGAAATAAAGCTACAGCTATCTACTGGAGAAAAACAGCTTGCTCTTGCCGTTCGTGAGCAAGAGTCTCAACTTGCTGAGATCACTGAGGACTTAGAAGTGGAAAAAGCTGTTCGGCAAAAGGCTGAACAAAATGTTCATGACCTTCTTCATTTAGGTCATGGACATTTTGTTCAGCCTTTTTCCGAACTAAGCTGTTTTTCTGTTCGTACTTAGTTCTCAGCTCTTCGTGAGCAAGAGTCTCAACTTGCTGAGATCACTGAGGACTTAGAAGTGGAAAAAGCTGTTCGGCAAAAGGCTGAAAAAAATGTTCATGACCTAAATGAAGAATTAGAGACTATTAAGAAAAAACTCCTTGACTCTTTGAACGCAACTGCTGCGCAGTAAGAGCTGAGAACTAAGTGCGAACATGACTTAGTATAATCTGTTCGTACTTAGTTCTCAGCTCTTCGTGAGCAAGAGTCTCAACTTGCTGAGATCACTGAGGACTTAGAAGTGGAAAAAGCTGTTCAGCAAAAGGCTGAAAAAAATGTTCATGACCTAAATGAAGAATTAGAGTTTTTTCTTAATAGTCTCTAATTCTTCATTTTGGTCATGAACATTATGTAGATATGGCCAAGGAGATCAAGTTGATTGAAACATCCAAAGCTGAGACGGATGAAAAGAGAAAACACCTCGAGTCACAGGTAAAACTTTCCTTTTAAGCCATACATATGTCGCGAAGAGTATATGTGTCTTTCTCCCTGTCTATTGTCTGTGTACCTTTGAGTGTATGTAAAAATGGGGGGGGGGGGAAGTAGAATACTTTGAAAGACATTTATCCTTGGTCACCCAATGTTTGGACAATCTACAACCATCCTGTAAACCTTAATTATATATCTGTGACGGTATAAAATGAGGGACTTTTTATTTGAGGAAGGTTGAGCTGAATGTGGTTGATTTGAATGGGTTCGATTCAGAAAGGTTTGGGTTAAACTTGAATTGAGTTGATTGAGACTTGAGTTAAACGAGGATTGAATTACATTGAAGATGAGTGGAATGGGAGTTGATACAAATGGGAAATTTTCAGTTGCTCTCGAATATTTTTCTTAAAAATTTAAATGAAATATTGCTTACTGCAAATATAGCCAATAGTTTATTTTTAAAGGGCCATGCTTGATAGACCATTCTTGTGTTACATTAAAGGTTATAAATACTGAAGAAAACTTGTTATTCTACTAACTTCTTCATATTTCTTTTTCTACCTTTTATAATCTTTTTTTACTGCCTTTTTTATTTTCATGTTTCTTACAGAAGAAATGGTAAACATACTTGTTTTCTAAATAGCCAAAAAAGTAGAAATTTTTTTCTCAAGAATCTATGAATATAAGTGAAAAAAAGGGGCGCAAAACGGATTGCACTTCACATGTCATATATCAAATCGGTTTAAGCTATAAATGCACAAATAAAATGAGTTTCTGAGCTCATGAAAACGAGTTAAAAATATAAAGCTATGGAAAGTCCAATTCTTTTTAGTCTTTCCTAAAACTAAAATTACTTAGTCTTCTTCGAGATTAAAATTTGTATTATCTGACATTCAGGTCTAACTTACCATGGCCACGTGCTAGTGTTCTTATTCCTGCGGTATCAATTCTTGTATTATTTTGTTCAGCCTTTTGCCGAACAGCTTTTTCCACTTCTAAGTCCTCAGTGATCTCAGCAAGTTGAGACTCTTGCTCACGAAGTTGTTTCTGGGACTTATTTCTCATGGCAGCTTCCTCATCAAATTTAGCCACGGCAAGAGCAAGCTGTTTTTCTCCAGTAGATAGCTGTGACTCGAGGTGTTTTCTCTTTTTATCAGTCTCAGCTTTAGATGTTTCAATCAACTTGATCTCCTTGGCCATATATGCATTTTCAGCCTCCAAAGTTGCCTTGGCTTTTTCCAAAGCTGCATTTATTTTGTTGGCTTCGTCCATTTGTTCATGCAAAACTGCCAGCTCTTGACTTTGTTTGTTCCTTATTTCCATTAACTGGCTCTCGTGATGACCAGACTCTTCCTCAAGGGTCTTTTTCATTGATACTAATTCCTGTTCGTACTTAGTTCTCAGCTCTTGCTGCGCAGCAGTTGCGTTCAAAGAGTCAAGGAGTTTTTTCTTAATAGTCTCTAATTCTTCATTTAGGTCATGAACATTTTGTTCAGCCTTTTGCCGAACAGCTTTTTCCACTTCTAAGTCCTCAGTGATCTCAGCAAGTTGAGACTTTTGCTCACGAAGTTGTTTCTGGGACTTATTTCTCATGGCAGCTTCCTCATCAAATTTAGCCACGGCAAGAGCAAGCTGTTTTTCTCCAGTAGATAGATGTGACTCGAGGTGTTTTCTCTTTTTATCCGTCTCAGCTTTGGATGTTTCAATCAACTTGATCTCCTTGGCCATATCTGCATTTTCAGCCTCCAAAGTTGCCTTGGCTTTTTCCAAAGCTGCATTTATTTTGTTGGCTTCGTCCATTTGTTCATGCAAAACTGCCAGCTCTTGACTTTGTTTGTTCCTTATTTCCATTAACTGGCTCTCGTGATGACCAGACTCTTCCTCAAGGGTCTTTTTCATTGATACTAATTCATGTCCGTACTTAGTTCTCAGCTCTTGCTGCGCAGCAGTTGCGTTGAAAGAGTCAAGGAGTTTTTTCTTAATAGTCTCTAATTCTTCATTTAGGTCATGAACATTTTGTTCAGCCTTTTACCGAACAGCTTTTTCCACTTCTAAGTCCTCAGTGATCTCAGCAAGTTGAGACTCTTGCTCACGAAGTTGTTTCTGGGACTTATTTCTCATGGCAGCTTCCTCATCAAATTTAGCCACGGCAAGAGCAAGCTGTTTTTCAAAATTTTGATATAGCAATTTTGTTAAGCCTATCGGAAAGGTCTGGAAATTATGTCTTTGAGGATAACAAATTCCCCCAGCCCTCAGGGCAAGGGTTGTAAGTTTTGCCCTGGGACATATAGGGTTTTTATAGAAAGTTTGGTAATATAAACTTCAAAGAGGGCTTATTGGACTGGTAACCAGACGCTCTAGTGCTTTTTTTAAGAGTCGAAGTGGTCAGAAAACAGTTACACTCTCACCCCTACACATACTTCATATTGTCCCGAAATGTGTCTAATAGAAATTTTGCGATAGCCATTCTATTCAGAATAGTCTAAATATCAAGAATATACCAAGAATTTTGGGGTTGAAACAAGCCACAGAGATTAGGGGCAAGGGCTGTAAGTTATGCCCAGGGAATATTAATGGTTTTTAATGAAGGGATGGTTGTTTAACTTCAGAAGAGGCTCAGTCTTTCTCCCTGAAAAAGACTATGTCAATATAAAACGGATTTAATTTAACCAAAAAAACTTTTCGCACAAAATAAAGTTTTAAAAAAAAGTAAAAACTCCGTTAAACTAAAAATGAACAAAAATAGAATCAAATAATCTACCAAGCAAACAACTACCACAAATCAGTATCAATAAATAAATGAATCCCAAAACAAATAGAAATTAAAATTAGTCAAATTCAAAACGAGCAGAAATTAATCTGAGTAGGGCTATAAGCCTTATGCTTTCTAAAAGCCAGAATATAATTTGTACTTTACTGAAAAAAAATCTTTTAAATGCTGTCACTCTTATAACTTTAGGAAAACAAAAAATAATTAAGATTTTAAGGCATAAATATCAGCATATGTATATTAAACTGACAATGTATATTATTTTAAAGTAAATTCATATGAATTTTTTTTAGTAAAGTACAAATTAAAGTACAAGGTAGCCCTCAGGGCAAGGGTTGTGAGCTATGCTCTGGGGGTATATATGTTTCTTATGGAAGGAACTTTTTTTCAACTTTTCTATGAAAGCTTTACCTGTTATTATATCTTCATTTCACTCTGATTATTCCCATGTTCTTTGGTTCTCAGGATACATACAAATTATGTCGTTTGTTATTGTTGTTTTTTCTAGAATGTTTTATGTGTTGCTTTTTCATGTGCAAAAATACGTGGAAAATTTTACCTTTTCTTACATATTTTCATGAGGGGAGAGTAGGGCTGTAAATCTTCCCTTTTTGAGTAACTTTTCTAAAGCATTTGTCATAAATTTTCCTTTTTCTTTGGGTGTATTCAATTTACCCATTATTAGTCTTTTTTCTATTTTCGAGAGAACTTATTGAAATTTTGTGAAGAATAACAAAACAGTTTTTCTTTGTGTATTTGTCCTTACGACTGGAAGGTTTAATTTTGGTTTCAGAAAGCGATATCTTTATTTTGATGTTTGATATAGAATTCAGGACAAAAAAAGAACCAAACAGCACTTTTTCATCCTATTTTACAATGAGAAATTTGGATTTGGCTTACGAAGTGGATGTTGTTTAAGCTTTAATATAGATTTTATACGAAATATTAAAATTATTGGCTTAATATTAAAACGAATTTCCTCCTTTTTTCGAAAAGAAGGCAAATTTTCGGAGGCTCGTAGCTTTTGATGGGTAAGATTAAACTTGATGAAAAATATATATCTAAAATCAGCATAAAAATTCAATTCTTTTAATGTATCTATTGATATCAAAATTCCGTTTTTTAGAGTTTCGGTTACTATTGAGCCGGGTCGCCTCTTACTGTTTGTTTCCACGAACTTTTTGAAAAGCTTGGAAGTATTAAACGATATCATCATTGTTATAATTATGGTTCAAAACACTTAACTAGAGGCTTGCAAGAACACCTCCCGTGTGTTCCTCCTCCAAGCCCCCTTAATAAGCTACGCAATTAAGGTAAAAAACCAATATATCAAATCAGATTATTAGAGGTGAGGTTCTGTTAGTGCAGCCTTGTACTTCAAATTAGAGTGTCTCGGGGATCGATTTCTAATTTTTTTTTTCAATCTTAGTTTTGTCCCCTTCTATATGATCATTTTCAAATAATTTCCCTGTTTTTATAAATGTGATGCACTCATTTTTTAAAGCTTGTCCCAAGAAGGTATTTTTTCAAGCATTTTGATTCAAAAGGGAATAGAGGTCATACAGTTCAGGGTTTGGAAAGACATTCTTAGTAGATCACTAAATCCATACCCCAACGTATGGCGTAATTTTGTCAAAATCCTGTGCGGGGTGTGTGTAAAATCTGGAGCAAATTTTCCCAAACCAAGTGAAATTGACAGATAAAACTTAAAAACGAGCAATATAGTAATACAAAAGGTAAAGACGTACTAAAGAAAACTGACCTTTTTCAGTGGATGCTTGAATTATGCAGTTTTATATTAGTTTTGACAACATATTTCGAGAAACTAGATTTCACCTGGGGGACTGGTGTTTGGGGGAAAACTGTGTTCTGGGAGAGGCAGTTGCTCCCTCTGTCCCATAGGAAATTACGCTCCTTACCCCAACCCCTTGCCACTTAGTGGTTGGAGAAGTGTAGGTGTGCGGTTCTGGAACCACTCAAAGATGTATATTAAGAGAAGGATTACTTATTGTTAAACAGTTCTGTAGGAGAATTCAGGTAATTCTTCCTAAAATTTTTGGAATGAAAACAAACCTAGTTTATAATACCATTTATCGTACCTACACAAGAAAAGATCTTTTTTGAAATTTTGATTCATTTGTAAGTAATGAATGGCTTTTCAAACAGTTCGTGGTTACGAACTGTAAGTAAGGAGCGACCCGCCTCAATGGTAACTGAAACTCTAAAAAACGTAGTTTTGATACCAATAGATACATCAAAAGAATCAGATTTTAATGCTGATTTCAAATATATAAGACTTATCAAGTTTAGTATTACCCATCAAAAGTTACGCACCTGAGAATATTTGCCAGATTTTAGAAAAAAGGGGGATAGACCACCTAAAAGTTATAGAACCTTAATGAAAATCACACCATCATATTCAGTGTATCAGAGAACCCTTCTCCAGAGGTTTCAAGCCCATATCTACAAAAATGTGGAATTGTTTCTCTTTTTTTGCCAGAAGAAAGATCACGGATGCGTGTTTATTTATTTTTTTTTCAAGGGGTGATCGTATTGACCCAGTGGTCCTAGAATATCGTTGGAGGGCTCATTGGAACGGGAATTAAAATTTTTAGTGCCCTTTTTAAGTGACCAAAAATATGGAGGGCAACTAGGCCCCCTCCCACGCTCATTTTTTTCCCAAGGTCACCCATAAAAATGAACACAATTTTTTCGAAATTATTAAGCATTCTTAACAATTCCTGTCAGCCTTGCTCCTAGAGAGAGATCATTTTTCAGGCTAAAAGTAATAAAAAAAACTATCTTGTATCAACAATGAATCAGATGTAGATTAAATAGTTAAGCAATTATACCGATTGAAAGTGAAGACACAAGGAAATTAGATTTTCTGATAATTTTAGAACAATTTAGAGAACAAAAACTTAGAAAAACGTAAATTCAAGTATTTATATTCTATGACGTAAATTTATGTTGAATAAATTTTTTTGCATTTTTTAAACGATAAATAATTTTAAGTTTATTTATTTATTTATTCATGTATGTACGTGTAAATTTTTTACGTGTAAGCCTTAATTTAGGAAAAAAAATTCATAAAAGTAATGTCATATTTTTGAGCACATTTCAAAAGCACAAATACCTCTTTTTCACCTCAGGAGTGGTTCTATCGTTTTTATAATCTAGGACGGATGTAAAAATAAATAATAAATATAACAAGTCCATTTACAAAAGGTATTATCAGCAGTTTCGTAATAACTAGAGGACAAAACGTAAACTAACAATTGCTCATTATGAAATAAATGGACTATCAAATCAGACAAGATCAAGAGAACAGCTTTAGAAATATAATTCATAATAGGTGAAAATGAACAACCTAGACCGTCAAATGTGACAAGAACAATCCAAGCAGGTAGGGCAAAGGGCATTGGAAAAATATCTGAATTAATAAAAAATGAAGAATAAAAAATATGCGGTTAGAAAACTAGCAAAAACGACGATTATAATGAGTCAAAAACGAAAGTGAAGAACAAAGAAATAGATAACCGGCAACAAAAATTACTACGATAGCTACAATATCAAGAGAGAAAATGGGGAACTATTTTATGGAACAGATTTAAAATGTCCAAAGTTGCTCGTTGATATTAATAATGTATCATATTATATTTTTTGTATTAATATTCTACATGACATTATTTCATTAAAAATATATTATGCATTACATTGTTATGTGTTCATTATTTTTAGAGTATGCTAGCATATCAAACGTTTAGAATGTCTATTAAAACATCGGATATGTAAGAAAAGGAATTTGCATACATCTATTGTCAGACACATGGAATAACATTGACAAAATCTAAGTATCAGAGTGAATAAATTTTTTCTATCAACATCCTTTCTCGGATACGTTGGATAGCATTGTCGAAATCTATGTATTAGAGTGAATAAATTCTTTATCAACTTCCTTTTGTCTAATACATCAGATAACATTCAAAAAATCTAAGTATCAGAGTGAATAAATTCGTTATCATCGTCTTTTTTTTTTCAAAAAATCTTTTAATATGTTTAAGTAATAAATAACTTTAAGCTTATCCCGTTTTTATTCTATAGAATAGATCTATTCATTTATTAAATTATGAAGAAATTGTAAGTAAGTAACAATCTCTTTCTTGAATTCACCTCTTGGATACACAATACGGATATTTCATTCAAGAAATTATGAAGAAATTGTAAGTAAGTAACAAATTCTTTATTGAATTTGCTGCCTTGATACACAATACAGATATTTCATTCAAGAAATTATGGAAAAATTGCAAGTAAGTGACAAACTCTTTACTGATTTCACCTCTTGGATACACAATACGGATATATCATTTAAGAAATTATGAAGAAATTGTAAGTAAGTAACAATCTCTTTCTTGAATTCACCTCTTGGATACATATTACAGACATTTCATTTAAGAAATTATGAAAAAATTCTAAGTAAGTGACAAACTTTACTGATTTCACCTCTTGGATACACAATACGGAAATTTCATTCAGGAAATTATATAAAAATTGTAAGTAAGTAAAAATCTCTTTCTTGAAGTCAGCTCTTGGATACACGATGCAGAAATTTCCTATAAGAAATTATGAAAATATTTGTAAGTAAGTAAAAATCTCTTTATTGATTTCACCTCTTGGATACACAATACAGTTATTTCATTCAAGAAATTATGAAAAAATTGTAAGTAAGTAAAATTCTTTCTTGAAGTCACCTTTTGGATACACAATACGGAAATTTCATTCAAGAAATTATGAAAAAATTGTAAGTAAGTAACAAACTCATAATTGAAGTCACCTCTTGGATACACAATACAGATATTTCCTATAAGAAATTATGAAAATATTTGTAAGTAAGTAACAAACTCTATTGATTTCACCTCTTGGATACACAATACAGTTATTTCATTCAAGAAATTATGAAAATATTTGTTAGTAAGTAACAAAATCTTTTTTGATTTCACCTCTTGGATGCACAATACAAACATTTCATTCAAGAAATTATGACAAAATTCTAAGTATGTAAAAAAATTTTTCTTGAATTTGCCGTTTGGATGCACAATACAGAAGTTTAACTCAGGAATTTATGAAAAAAAAACTGTAAGCAAACTCTTTCTTGAATTCGCTTCCTGGACAGACAATATAGCAATTTTACTCAAGAAATTATGAAAAAATTGTAAGTAAATAAGTAACAAACTTTCTTGAATTCTCCTCCTGGATACACAATACAGAAATTTTATTCAAGAAATTATAAAAAAAATGTAAATAAGTAACAAACTCTTTATTGATTTCATCTCATGAACACAAAATACAGATATTTTGTTCAAGAAATTATGAAAAAATCACAAATATGTAAAAATCTCTTTCTTGAAGTCACATCTTGGATACACGATGCAGAAATTTCATTCAAGAAATTATGAAAAAATTCCAAGTAAGTAAAACTCTCTTTCTTGAAGTCACCTCTTGGACATACAATACAGATTTTTCATTCAAGAAATTATGAAAATATTTGTAAGTAAGTAACAAACTCTTTCTTGAAGTCACTTCTTGGATACACAATACAAACATTTCATTCAAGAAATTATGACAAAATTCTAAGTATGTAATATTCTTTATTGAATTTGTTCCCTGGATACACAATACAGAAATTTAATTCAGGAATTTATGAAAAAAAAACTGTAACAAACTCTTTATTGTTTTCACTTCCTGGACAGACAATATAGCAATTTCACTCAAGAAATTATGAAAAAATTGTAAGTAAGTAAGTAACAAACTCTTTATTGGCTTCATCTCTTGGATACACAATATATATATTTTGTTCAAGAAATTATGAAAAAATCGCAAATAAGTAAAAATCTATTTATTGAATTTGCCCCCTGGATACGCAATAAAGACATTTCATTCAAGAAATTACAAAAAAATTCTAAGTAAGTAACAAACTCATTATTGATTTCACCTCTTGGATACACAATAAGGAAATTTCATTCAAGAAATTATGAAAAAATTCTAAGTAAGTAACAAACTCATTATTGTTTTCACTTCTTGGATACACCATATGGAAATTTCATTCAAGAAATTATGAAACCTCTTATTTCATTCAAGAAATTATGATTTCACCTCTTGGATACACTACAGTTATTTCATTCAAGAAATTATGAAAAAATTGTAAGTAAGCAACAAACTCTTTCCCGAAGTCACATCTGGGATACACAATCCGGAAATTTCATTTAAGAAACTATAAAAAAATTGCAAATAACAAATTCTTTCTTGAATTTGCCCCCTGGATACACAATACAAACATTTCATTCAAGAAATTATGACAAAATTCTAAGTATGTAACGAAATCCTTCTAGAATTCGCCGTTTGGATGCACAATACAGAAATTTAATTCAGGAAAAAAACTGTAAACAAACTTTCTTGAATTTGCTTCCTGGACAGACAATATAGCAATTTCACTGAAGAAATTATGAAAAAATTGTAAGTAAGTAAGTAACAAACTCTTTCTTAAATTTTCCTCCTGGATACACAATACAGACATTTCATTCAAGAAATTTTAAAAAAATTATAAGTAACAAACTTTATTTATTTCATCTCTTGGATACACAATACAGATATTTTGTTCTAGAAATTATGAAAAATCGCAAATATGTAGCAAACTCTTTATTGTTTTCACCTCTTGGATACACGATGCAGGAATTTCATTCAATAAATTATGAAAAATTCTAAGTAAGTAACAATCTCTTTATTGAAGTCCCCTCTTGGATACAGAATACGGAAATTTCATTCAAGGAATTATGAAAATATTTTTAATTAAGTAACAAACCCTTTATTGATTTCACCTCTTGGATATACAATACAGATATTTCATTCAAGAAATTATGAAAAAATTGCAAGTAAGTAATAAACTCTTTATTGTTTTCACTTCTTGGATACTCAATACGGAACTTTCATTCAAGAAATCTCATTCAAGAAATTATGAAAAAAGTTGTAAGTTAGTCACAAACTCATTCTTGAATTCACCTCTTGGATGCACAATACAGAAATTTCATTCATGAAATTATGAAAAAAGTTGTAAGTTAGTCACAAACTCATTCTTGAATTCACCTCTTGGATGCACAATACAGAAATTTCATTCATGAAATTATGAAAAAAGTTGTAATTTAGTAACGAACTCTTTTTGAATTCACATTTTGAATACACAATACTGAAATTTCATTCAAGAAACTATGAAAAAGTTTCCCGCGGGGATGGGGCCCTTTGGGGGCCTGGGGGATGGGGTCCTTTGAGGTTGGGGTAGAGGACCTCACAACATTGTTCAAATGGAACTTGTGTATTATAACGACCACAGAGTTTCACCCCAAATCATCTTCTAAAATGTCTCAAACTGTTTCGCCCAAATCATCTTCTAAAATGTCTCAAACTGTTTCACCCAAATAATCCCTTAAAAGTTATTTCTGCGTGTTCCTTTGTTTCGACATCCCTGCGCTGTCACATTTGAAATTCCTAGGAAAGCATTTCCCGCGTTAAATATATTCAATCTGTCTTGAATTTCTGAAAAAATATCTAAGGTGTTCCTACTTACACTATTATGGATTCGATAGAGTTCCCGAATTTATCACTAAGCCTAAAGATCAGAGAAGCCATATTTAAAAATATAATATCAATTTATCTCTATCGCTAAAGACCATTTATCTCTCAGACCTAAAGATCAAAGAAGCCATATTGTTTCTTAATTCCCCTCTCGTGGATCAATAATTTTCTGCCAATTATGTAATCAATTTCTAAGAAATCTAGTTCCCCTCGATTATGCAAATCAATTTCTCAGAAATTCTCTCCCCTTAGTGGATCAATAATCCTTGAATAAATTATGTTCTGTCAGCGTTAGACTCAATTATAGATGGCAGCAGCCATTTAGTTCTGGGCTGGTACCCCTTTCCCTACTAACACAAGCGAAAAATGAAGTTTGGTTGATGCTAATGAAGTAAAACAAAATAGGATAAAAATATAATAGTTTAGAAACAAATTTACGCTATATATGTGCACATTAGAGGGAGGGGGTAGGGGATAAAGCATAGCATATATTAAATGCCTAACCTAACAAAACCTAGGTATCTTTTTCCCCTAAGCCCCATAAAACAATAGTTTAAATAATTTAAACCCAATAACAAACCACGCTAAACAATCTATTTCTTCATTGAAAAAAAATCGAAAGAAACCCGCATCTTCCCTATATAATATAGCGCGTGTGTTCCAGATAGTATGTAAGTACCAAAGTATGTCCCGGGAAGGTATTTTGAAGAACCTACCTACACCCCTTCTTCCTCTAAAGGGCCCTTAAATTTGCATACATGACAGGTCTATACTTATTGAAATTTCGACAAACCAATATTTTACCTTAATTTTCAGTTGTCAATTTTTTTTCTCAAGTTTTAGTTCCAGAAATGCAATTTTTGTTATTTGAGTAGAATTTTAAGCCGTATCATTGTTATTTTCTTTAAAATTTAGGAAATATATTTGTATATCTTTAAAACCTAATAAATTGGGATTGAGCAAAGTTGTGAAGCTGAAAACAATTTTGTTGTACTTCATCTAAGCAGAAGATGTATTTTGCAAGGTTTCAACTTTATAACTCATAGATTTGAGGAGGTGGCGAACAAGAGATTTGATGAGATCTGATGAGTAAGTCAAAGGTGTTCAGAAAAGACAGGATTCGAGGTATTATTATTGCAACCGTTCAGCTCTGGAGGTAGAAAAAAGGGGAGAAGTCTTTCTTTTATTTGTGCCTCGATTTGACTTCATCTTCATTTCAGGTCCATGAGTAACTGTTTTCCTGACTGGAAGATATTTCTTACTCAAGTGTCTTCTGTCGGCCTGCTACAACGCCATTGATCTACTGATTTCCACCATGAAAAAATGCAGCCGTTAAGAGTTGTCACATTATCTGGGAGAAATTTTTTGTTCTTGTAAAATAAATGAGATTAATTTTTGGTACTTGATGCTTCAGAAAGAAGAAAGGGAAACTGAATCCTGAGAACTAGATATTAGAATGTAGACCTAGGAAATTGAACAATGCTAGTAATGGAAATCCAATAAAAAAACCGGGAAATCCAGGAAACAAGATGGAAATCCAAAAAGGATCTTAAAATAAAACATGTTGTTTTGTCAACAAATTGAAAATTCAATTCGGGTATGGGAATTCAACATTTTTGTTTCTCAACAAATTGGAAATTAAATAAGGATCATGGAATACCAAAATGGTCTCCAATATTCAATTTCAGCTGTTGAAATTCCAATTTTGTTGTGTGTGTGTGTGTGTGTGTGTGTGTGTGTGTGTGTGTGTGTGTGGTTGTGTGTGTGTGTGTGTGTGTGTGTGTGTCTGTGTGTGTGTGTGTCTGTGTGTGTGTGTGTGTGTGTGTGTGTGTGTGTCTGTGTGTGTGT
>CM051274.1:7653653-7728653 GCA_027921565.1 Artemia sinica
ATTCACTGCGGGGAGGAGTCATAGAACTCTCGGTATCTATTGCATGCAAACGAAGTCTGGAAATTACATTTTTTTTTATAATTTCTGTATTGTGTATCCAAGAGGTGAATTCAAGAAAGAGTGCTACTTACTTACTTACAATTTTTTCATAATGAGAAATCCGACAATGGATGATGATAGAGAATTTATTTATTCTAATAGATAGATTTTGTCAATGTTATCCGAGGTATCCGACTTATGATATCGATAAAGAATGTTAATAAGGAATTTTTTCAATTTGAGACTTAAATTATGTCAGTTTTATCAAACGTATCTGTCAAAAGACATTGATAAAGAATTTATTCACTCTGATACTTTGATTTATTCAATGGTATCCCAAGTACCTGTCAATAGATGTTGATAGAGAATTTATTCATACTTATACTTAGATTTTCTCTATGTTGACCTATCTATCCGATATATGATGGTTGTAAATTCCTTTTCTTACATCTCCGATGTTTTAATAGACATTCTAAACGTTCGATATGCTAGCTTACTCTAAAAATAATTAACACATAACAATGTAATGCATAATATATTTTTAATGAAATAATGTCATGTAGAATATTAATACAAAAAATATATATTATTATACATTATTAATATCAATGAACAACTTTGGACATTTTGAATCTGTTCCATAAAATGGTTCACCATGTTCTCTCTTGATACTATAGCTATTGTCTTCTCTTAGTTCGTAATCAGTAGAATAATCTTTATTCCATTTTGACTCATACACAATTTTTATAGGTGTTTCATCGACAGGCTCAATATGCTTTTCGTCTTGGGTATTATTTGATTCATTGAGTGTTTGATCAATGGCAGTAACGTTTGCTGGTACTTTGTTTTTCATCGATTCATACTTATATTCCTTAGTGATATTTTCTGCCAATGCCCTTTTTATTTTTCTAGCAATTTCACCGTCTATTATCACACTATTTTTACACAGGTAACAGTTCCGGCACGTAGACAGGATAAGGTTTATGATATTAGTAGAAGAGTAGGCCTTTCTTCTCGTCTTTGCTTTCATTTGAATGCTAATACCCGAAAGCTGACGATATGGTTTAACACTGGGTAACATATTACCACAAGCACTGGCAAGAAGATGTCCCTCTCCATCAACTATTATTTTTATGTTGGCATTTTCTTTGAGTGTAATCATCTCTGGAGATCTCAATATCGCATAACCACCATCATAAGAGCTGAATTTTTTCGGTATTCCAAAGAAATTTAATTCCTTACTGTCATGACAATGCATGCATACATTTCCAATAGTGCTACCACTTGTACTTGTTTCATAGTTTAAATACTTCTCCTTGTCGGCATTCAATGCTACAATAACCTTGTTATGTGAACACACTCTTAAAATGTTCCATCTTCACTTTTTTAAAAGATATCACTTATGTGTTTATCGTTCCGCTGCGTAAAAAATACTGATTTAATACATGCAATAGATTAGGTAGTGTCGATAACCGGTCATAGAATAACAGTGGGAAAGCCAAATCGTGTCTCTGACCAATCACAGAGCACAATTGTTAGAACCGTAAGCATATTTTGACATTTTAAGATATGTACAAAAAGAAAAAAATAAATAAAGTTAAAAAATTTCGAAGTTTTAAAAAAGTTTGAATTAAACACTTTTAGGATATCGAGTGTCCTTACTGAAAAACTACTGCATTACAGTCTCTCAAACCCCGTAAAGCTAATTTAAAATGTATAAGAATTATTTATTTAACAGAAATCCTCGCTTTTTGAATGGTCACCAAGTAAAGAAAAAATCACACAGAATAAAACAACAGTCTCTCAAACCCCGTAAAGCTATTTTAAAATGTATAAGAATTATTTATTTAACAGAATTCCTCGCTTTATGAATGGCCACCAAGTAAAGAAAAAATCACACAGAATAAAACAACAGAATCTCTCAAACCCCGTAAAGCTATTTTAAAATGTTTAAGAATTATTTATTTAACAGAAATCCTCGCTTTTTGAATGGTCACCAAGTAAAGAAAAAATCACACAGAATAAAACAACAGAGTCTCTCAAACCCCGTAAAGCTATTTTAAAATGTATAAGAATTATTTATTTAACAGAAATCCCCGCTTTTTGAATGGCCACCAAGTAAAGAAAAAATCACACAGAATAAAACAACAGAGTCTCTCAAACCCCGTAAAGCTATTTTAAAATGTATAAGAATTATTTATTTAACAGAAATCCTCGCTCTTTGAATGGCCACCAAATAAAGAAAAAATCACACAGAATAAAACATCAGAGTCTCTCAAACCCCGTAAAACTATTTTAAAATGTATAAGAATTATTTATTTAACAGAAATCCTCGCTTTTTGAATGGCCACCAAGTAAAGAAAAAATCACACAGAATAAATCAACAGAGTCTCTCAAACCCCGTAAAGCTATTTTAAAATGTATAAGAATTGAGGCAGATCCCGTTTATTTTCGATTCTGAGTATTTTTGGTTTTCCCTCCAAAATTGACCCCCCCTCCCCTGCCCTCAGAAATGGGGGAACGAAGGGCCTCTGAGCCTTCCCCTTGAGGCAGATCCCATTTATTTTCGATTCTGAGTATTTTAGGTTTTCCCTCCAAAATTGATCCCCCCTCCTCCCTTGCCCTCAGAAATGGGGGAACGAAGGGCCTCTGAGCCTTCCCCTTGGGGCAGATCCCATTTATTTTCGATTCTGAGTATTTTTGGTTTTCCCTCCAAAATTGACCTTCCCCCTCCCCTGCCCTCAGAAATGGGGGAAGGAGGGGCCTCTGAGCCTTGCCCTTGAGGCAGATCCCATTTATTTTCGATTCTGAGTATTTTCGTTTTTCCCTCCAAAATTGACCCCCCCCTCCCCTGCCCTCAGAAATGGGGGAAGGAGGGGCCTCTGAGCCTTGCCCTTGAGGCAGATCCCATTTATTTTCGCTTCTGAGCATTTTTGATTTTCCCTCCAAAATTTACCCCCCCCCTGCCTTCAGAAATGGAGGAAGGAGGAAACGTTAAACTATTTTAAATTGACAACACTGTCCAAACATCACATGTTTATTATGCAGTACACAATCATCCCATCTCCCCCAAAAAATATTTTATTCAGAGATTTTATGTTAAAAAATTATCCAATCACTAATTAGAATCAATCAAACTCCTATTATTCAAAACATTAATTAATATCGTTCATAGTGTCCAATTTGCGAATTCCTTATCCCTTTTTGCAAAAATGTCAATCAAAACAATTCCTAAATACGCAATTTGACAATCTCTAGTTTTCGATTAAAAAAAAAAACAGCGGGGAATCCCCGTTCGTAATTGCTAATCACCTTAACCCTTTTTCTCCATCGTCAAGTACATGCTCCAAAAATATTTTATTCAGACATTTCATGTTAAAAAATTATCCTATCGCTAATTACCCCTTTTTTGCAAATGTCAATCAAACGCCAAGGAACGTAATTTCCCCGAACACATCAAACTGTTTCCAAGGCAGATTAGCTTTTTAAGATAATCACGCGTAAATACAGTGTCAAAGGTATGGGTTTTTCACACTGTCAAATAACCAGTCTGGTAATCTGCCTTGGAAAGGTGCCAATCCTATACCTGCAAGCAAATAACATGGTCCTATAGCTGCAAGCAAATAACATGGAGATTCCTATACCTGCAAGCGAATTCAATAGATACTTACTAGTTATTTGATCTAATGCGTTCTGGGCGCCTTGCGTTACATAATTCTAAGTTGTAGTTCCCATAATTCTGTAAATAAAGTATTAATTTTTCATCATATTTGGGTGTATTTCATAAGGATTAACCTAACTTCACTTCTCAAGTGTGTTCTGGATTGTGCGGGAGTACTCTGTTACTTTTCGAAACTCGTTTTCAATGTTTAAGGAAAATAAAATACAAAGCCTTTTGCTATTGTTTTTGTTTAAATTCATATTTGAACTTCCATGTGTTCAAACAATTCAACTACAATATCACAACAAACAGATAAAAAAAAAGTCAAGCTCCAACGGAATTAAAAACTGAAAACAAGTAAGTTATATAAATAGCGGGGAAAGGGCTATAACTCTTTGGAAAACTTTGTCGTGTTTTAGAACTTCGACAGTTTTCTTCATTTTTCTCCTTTGACACTTTTCTTTATTTTGAACCATGATGATGTACAAAGTTTTAGGCATTTGAATCAATGGAAAACACCCATGGCCAATAGCATCGATTTTGTAATGTTTTACAAAGGAAATTCGGTACTTGTGTCTTATAGCCACCACACTCAAGCTCTGTCGAGAAATGGAGTTTGAATAATGCTAATGAAATAAAAGAAAATAGCGGTTTTTCAGACCATGGAGGGAAATTCATTCAGTTTGGAATCTGTGTTGATAGGAAATAGTGTCTGACCATGGGTGTTAAAATGATTTGGGATTTGCCAAGGACTGAAGAAGAGGCAATTAGACTTTTCCAGGACAAGGGGGTGTTGCCCGAAACGGGTGGCCGTAACGGCAGTAGGCAGAGCACATTTCAACGCAATTCTTAGTGACATTTCTGCGTTCCGGGTGAATATTTCTAAGATGTAGTTTTCATAATTTTGTTGATAAAGTATTATATTTTCATCATATTTTGTTTTCTTTCCTTAGCATTAACTAAACTTCACTTCTCGACAGAACTTGAGGGTGGTGGCTAAAAAACATACCTGAAATTCTATCCTTGAAATCGTTCTTGGCCCTTGCCAGAATATTAACTCCTCTCCAATCCAACACAGAAGTAAAGCAATGACTGGAAAACATCGATATTGTTATAGTATAAGAATCGTGCAAATTTAAATATAAGTAATTGGCGATATCAAAGAAATATAAAATTCAATGTTGAATTCTTGCAAAAAAAAAAGAAAGAAAAAAAACGAGGTTTGAAGAATAAAGCATGAGATAAAAGCATGTATCTTTGAACAGCCAAGCAAATATGTCAAACGAGTTTGAATGGAGGAGATTTCGCTTCTTTATTTGGCTTCTCCATTTGATTTATTAGTCTGATTCAAGTGCTTGTGAAGTGAACATTAAGTGAAGCATATTTCTGTTATCTAGTAAGTTATAATTTTGATTTTAGGGTTAAGGTCTATCAGGAGTCAAAATCATGGCAAAGAAACAGGAAATATATCATGAGTTTCTCTATTCAATACTCTTTTCTAATCTGTCGACAGGGGTGTAATTTGTTAAAGGTTAAGGGGAGGAGCATTGCCGCCTCATAACTAGAGTTTGCCCCCCTGACCTCAGTTTTCTGCCCACCTGAAATTTAGTTTCTTCAAAAATCTTGTCAAAACTAAGATAAGGCTGCATAATTTAAGCATCCAGAAAAACGCTTTTTTTTCGTATATACTTGCCTTTGTGGTATTATTAGGCTCATTTTTTACTGTCATTTTCACTTGATTTGGGAAAATTGGCTCCAAATTTACCTCTCCCTCCAGCAGGGGTGAATCCCCAGCATTTCTATCCGGGGCAGGGGGGCAAGAGTAGGCCATATCCAGATAGACAAGGCGTATGGGATATATAATCATTTTTATCCATATTATTGTGGGGGGGGGTCTGCCCCCCTCGCCAAACGACGCCTCTGTCCCACAGGATTGGGACGAAATTGTGCCGAGGGGTTCTACGCATTCATTTGTCTACGTTGTCTAAGTTTGACTCTGTCTCACAACTTTATTTTTTAAAACAATAAAAACCTTTAGCGTAAAGAGCGAAGCGTTGAGGAGGGGACAGCCCCCTTCATATACGGAATAATTTCTGTTCGTTTTAAGTTTTAATGTCGCTCCCTACTTTCAGTTTAAAAAACTTGTTTTTTTATTTAATAACTTATAAGGCTCGCGAGGGAAATTTGGAGGATGATCTTTGAAATTCGAAAAAGAAATGAGAAAAAGGAACAGAATTTGAAAATCTAGTATAAAATTGCAAATATTAATAATTCGGATAAATTATGTTTATTAGTGGGAAGCTTCCCTCCTTAGAGGGAAGGAGGAGGCCTTCCCCTCTTGGGGAAAACTAGATATAATTATGAAGTAGGATTAGATAAACTTCAACGGTTTTTGGAACAGTTGGGTGTTGAAACTCGGTTGAGAAGTGTAAACAGTTGGGTGTTGAGCATCGGTTCGGAATCGTAGGGCCTGGGCAGGAATTTGGTATCTGTCCTACCAACTTTTTGAGGCATTTGACCCAAACTAATGAAGAGGAGTTGCCTTTGCGAGAGGAACAACTTGAATATAAGTACATTCAGGAAGTCAGAGATGAGATTCAGTTCCCTCAATCCATAACTGCTAGGCCATTTATATCCCTATACCGAGGCTTGACCTTTCTAAACTATGGTCCTTGGGAAATACTATCTCCCAATAGCAGTCACTACCTATTCTCCCCAAAAATTTACTCTGTAGCCCCATGCCCCATTCTTACCTAGTACTGGTACCGCAATTTTTTCCCTTTTGACTATACCAGGGGGTGTGAACCAGAAGTAGCTTATTCATGTTTCGTTCAGGTTTGTGCCCTCCCATACCCTAATCTCACCCCGAACCTTCGTACTATTTTGCCAATTTTTTTTTAAAGACGCATTAAAAACTTGTTTATATGCATTTTCCTTTAGTTTTTATGAGTCTGACCAAAACTATGGGGGAGGGGTTCAAAACTGAAGGCTTCTCTGGGCGCGGTCTTCTAAATCCGCCCCCCCCCCTCAGCTCAGAGACACGCCTCATATGGCCTTGGCCACGGGGCAAGCCTTCCTTTATTTAAGAAGTAGATTTTTTGCACTATTGGAGGTTAAGAGGCTAGTTGAGTCAATATCTCCTGACGCCTGGTATCTTCCCCTAGACTGGAATTTTTTCTCTCCCCCCTTAAGCTGTGAGACGTTTAAAGGAGAGTTCCAAGGCTATAAATACAACACATAGACATATAACCGTACTAGACATAATTTGTTCAAGTTTTTACGTTTTAAAGTGAAAAAAGGGAGCCCAAATAAAACTCCTACCCATCTCCTCCACCATTTAATACTGGTAGCTACTTCGTTTGCCTCTAATAAAAAGCCATTTTACTAAAACAAAATGTTGTATCCTGTTATATTTTGCTACTCCCCAGCCTCCCTTCTTAATAGTTATATTGGGTACGGCCCCACCTCTACAAATCAAAGGCCACTACCACAATCTATTACGGATGATATTTTCGTTATTAATATCCTTTACTCTGCGTAATTACCTGTTCATCGTTCTATAACTTGATATTTGTTCTTTTATGCTCTTGTCTTTACTTCTTTTCTAGGCTACGGTTGGAAAACTGTTTGCATTCTAAGCAGACAGCTTGTCTTTTTCACATTCAACGCTTCATTCCTGTTTCATAACTTCTCATTCTCCTTAATTTGAGCCCCTATCCAAAAAATATTTGTGACAGACTTCCTTGATTAACTCCAATTTCTTTAAATTCCATGTAATCCTGCATAATATTGACTGTTTCTTTATTTATTTATTTATTTTTTTACGACGCTAGCAATGCAAAACCATTAGCAAACACCGAGGTAAACAATTCATGAGTATCGACTAGTAGGTGTTTCACCATGCATGATAGAATGTAAATGGGGGAATGAAGTATTAAATCGTATGGGGGGATTGGAGGGGGTAACGAAAAACCTTTAGAGAATTCGGAAGTACCGACATTGACACCATTAAAACATTTACTACCTCTATTTCTACCTGCCTAGCTCACAAAGTGCACTAACAGTACATTTCAGGTCCTTAATTACTCCCAATCAAGGCTGCATCCAAGGGTTGGAGTGGAGGGGGGGGGGGGGTTGGATAACCTGACCTGAATTCCCCCCCCCCAAAAAAAAAAGTTCGACTAGTAAAAAAGTTACAAAAATGCGTATAAAACAAATTCTTGATAGGTTTGTCAAGTTTTGTAAGGTTTGTTTTATAACTCTTCCCCCTCCCCCCGAGTAAAAATACTTAATATGGCTTTTCTCCCAATAACCTTATTTATTTATCTCCATTATTATCTCCATATACTTATTATGCTCCAAATATCTGGTCTACACGACATTGTTATGTATGACAGGTAAACACTACCCCCCCCCCCCCATCCGCACCACACCTCTAACAATCCTCTGAAATATACAGGACAAAATTTCGATCCATCCTCCACCTGTCTAATCTGACTCCCTCCTTTACTGTTGTTTAATCACTCTGTCATTTCTCTATTTCTCAAAAAATAATCTGCTAAAACTGAAGCTAATTGAATAAATCTATAGTTTCTAATTTTTTATCTCTTCTGAATATGGAAATAACTGTAAAGGTGGCCCATTGCTTTGGCCATTTTGATATTGTTACAGTTTGCGTAATTAGTGCTCCTGCGATGGGTGATATTATAGTTTTTTTTTTCCTTTTTTTCAAGTATTTTAACTAGGTTCGTCTGGTCTGGGCGTAGCTTCACCTAAAAAAAAAAAAAAAAAAAAAAAAAAATCTATTATTGACACCAACTGATTCAAAATAAACTGTGTTTTGTTATTTAACCCATTAGCATCCAACGTTATCATTTGGGAACGTCTCATTTATTTTTTTTTTTTTCCCAAAAATTAGAAACTATAGATTTATTCAATTAGCTTCAGTTTTAGCAGATTATTTTTTGAGAAATAGAGAATCGACAGAGTGATAGTTTCTCGGAAATCCTCTCCCCTTCGTTTATGTAAATCAAGTTCTCAGAAATCTGCCCCCCTTCGTGGATCGATAATCCTTGAATAATCGATTATCAGCGTTAGACTCAATTATAGATGGCAGCACGCAGTGTATCTAGAAATTATAGAGAACTCCCTACTACTTACTTCAATGGTCATGAAGTGATTGCTATTGGTGTGAGGCTTAAATAGCCCCGTGTAAAAATATACCTACATGTAACGGCGGTGGGGACTTCTTAGTCTTATTAGACAAAACCTTAAATATAATTATCTTTAGGGTTTCTACAGTTTTTACATTAGTTAATCTATTAGCTTTAAATTTAGAACCATTGTAGATTTTTTTTTCTGTTGCCAAGAAGTTAAGTTTTGGACCGGAGTCCTTTCATTCCTAATGCTAATGCTACAAATATGTAGCATTGAAAATTAAAACGAGGCTAGGGCTTCATTTGAGATTCTCTTTCCAATAATTATTCAAGTAGTGCCTTAGCATTGAAATCAATCATTATTATATATTTTAGATATTGAAAACAGCGTTGACTGAATTCAACAAAGAGCTGGAGCTTCAGAAACTTAAAACTAAACTACTGAAAGAAGCACTTGCAGAAAAGATGGACAAGAAAGGTTACTTTCAGCTTTTTTAGCTTACATTATTATTGTTAATCACCTCGCCCTGGGGTAAGGAAGTTAAAACCGTAACATAGTCAAAGCAAAACATAGTCATAAAATGTTTTGGCTGCATGAACTCCCGGTAGTTAATGTGGTAGGCCTAATTATTGAAAGAAAAGAAACCTACACATTGAATAATGAGATTTGTACACTAGAACTTTAATAGCAGTGAGAATAAGCACACATTTCTAAAGCAGTAACGCCGTTTCCAGAGGGGGGGGGGTGTCCTATCCTCCCCAAAAATTTCAGACCCGTAAACAATCAACACAAATGCATATGAACAAATTTTTGATGTGTTTTCTAGTTTTTTTTGTAACTCCTCATTCCCGAAAAAAGAAAAATCATGAATGTCTTTGACAAGCAGACCATCAATTAAAAAGGTAGAAGGTAGACGCGCATGATTTTTATTTTACAAACTTATTCCTTAACAGTGATTAAATAAAAAACAAGATTTTAACTGTAAGTAAGGAGCGACATTAAAACTTAAAACAAACAGAAATTATTCCATACATGAAAGGGGCTTTCTTTTATTGTTTAAAAAAATAAAGTTATGAGACATAGTCAAGCTTTAGCGTAAAGAGCGAGGCGTTGAGGAGGGGACAGTCCCTTTCATATACGGAATAATTTCTCTTCGTTTTCAGTTTTAATGTCGCTCCTTACTTTCAGATAAAAAAACTTGTTTTTTTTTTATTTCTGAAAGTTTTTGAATTAATGCAGCTTTGATTTTTGCTCACCGTATATGAATAATTAAAACACAATTTGCATAGTAATTTTCATTTTTTTTTTTGGCTAAATGGCTTTGTCGAAATTTTCTTCTGACGTGACTTACGAATTAACTTACGTATCAAACTTCTATATTCGTATATTCTTATTACGTATATTAGGGAGTTCGCGCCCTAGTTAATACCTCGCCCTTAATGCTAAAGTTCGAATTTTGTTCGAATCACAAAGCCCTGAATCACAAAGGCCGGTTAATTAGAATAGGTAGCTCTTTTGAAAGCACTAAAACAAAACTTTAACGCACAGAGTGAGGTATTGACATGGGAGTGAACCCGCTCATGTAGCCTACGTAATAATTTATGCACGTTTTGAGTTTTACTGTTGCTCCTTAGTTTCAGTTGAAAAAAAACTTGAAAAAAAACGATCTTCAGTTGAAGATCGATGATGTATGATTTTTTTGTTGTTGGTGTTCTTTAGACCAGGGTACTTCGTATCGAAGGAGTTGTCGTAGGAACTTCGAAAAGGGCTCAATCGATTGAAAATAGAAAGTACTGATGCCCTTTTTAATAGTCGAAAGTGATTGGAGGGCAACTAATCCTCCTCCCACGCCCACCCTCCCATTTGCCTTTATGTTTAAAAACTAAATGTTGCCTTAAGATTAAATCAAAATGCACTGTATTAATGCTAATTCCCAATATGGCATCTCAGCAGTATCACAAGAACGACTGAGGGTATTATGTTCAAACTTTCGGGCTACTTCTGCTCTTAAAATTTAACAAAGTCAAAATAGCGTAAGTGTATCCAAGCTATCAAAGAAAGTAAGCAGATTCTTCTGCGAATGGTATCAAGTTTTCTATTTCAGGTCAAATAGAGGAGGTATTAAACGAAATTGAATGCTACTATTTTTGTCCAGATTTTCAAAAGGGTTTATGTTGTTAAAAATTGCTGAAAATTTTTCTCCAGCATACAAATAGCAGGCCAAACTATAAAGTCTTAAAATAACGAAAAGATTTAAAGCATTATTTTCCCTTTCCCTGAAAAGACTTTGTCAATATAAAACGAACAGAAATTAATTAAAAAAAACTTTTTCAACAAAATAAATTTTTCAAAGAAAAGTAAAGAACTCCATTAAACAAAAAATGAGCAAAAATAAAATTAAATAATCTACCGCAAATCAGCATCGATCAATAAATGAAACCCAAAACGAACAGAAATTACAATAAATAACCGAGTCAAACTCAAAACGATCAGAAATTAACATAAGTTGGGATCAAAACCCCTATGCCTTCCCAAGGCCAGAACACAATTTGCACTTTACTGAAAAAAATATAAATGTTTTTACTTTTATAACCTTACTAAATCAAAAAATACAAATGAATGTGCATTGTCAGTTTAATATACCTTTACTGATATTTAGTTATCAAAATATTAGTATTTTTTATTTATTAAAGTAATAAAAGTAAAAGATTTATATTTTTTTCAGTAAAGTGCAAATTGTGTTCTGGCCTTGGGAAGGCATAGGGGTTTTATAAGTCCTTTTTCTTAGTTCCTTTCAGATTTGTTTTCATTCTTTTGAAACTATATATTGAAAGTGACCTGTTTAAGTTCACGATATTTCCAATCGAATGGGTCCTTTTCGAAGTTTCTTCCAAAACTCCTTCGATACGAAGTGCCCTGATCTAAAGAAAAAAAATAATACATTGTGCCAACATCGTTCCTTACTTAGGGAGCGCTATTGCGCTGCCTATGTTAACAATAGTGTTTTGACCTTTTTTAATATTTTTTTTAAAGTCTTGGCAGAAGATTTCCTTTAGATTCCCAATGGACAGGTAAACTGAATATTGTTACAACATTGTGCTATCAATACCGTCTAAGTTCTTATGCATTTTCAAGCTTGTTTTTTATGTTCAAGAAAAATTTTTTTTTTGTCATGCAATAAATTGTAATATTTTGAACTAGTATTTGAACATTACTTGTTTCAGTTCAGAGGATTAAAATAATTAGCCTTTTTTAATCGGTTGAGCTATTTGAATGAGCTTTGTCAAGATAAACTGGTAAAGTTTTTCTTAATCAGCCTTATGTGCTGGTACCCTCTCCAGAAGAGATAGGCTGGCCATATTGTAAATATCACCTTATTCCTATAAATAAAAACCTGATTCCATATCATCATGTGGTGAAAAATATTTTTTCAAAACTAATTTCGAAAAATACCTTAATCAGAGACAAATTTATACAGATGATTCTGTCCATGGTGTAGGGTGTTCAATTAGTGCGGGGGTGTCATTTGGGGATGGCAGGGGTGGGAGTTGCCCCCCCGCTAATACGGAGAGAAAAATTTGTTTTTTGGGAATACTAAGTAGTGGCGTATGGCATCTCCCTTCTTACAAGGATGTTAGTTTACAAAATTGTATGGGAGGAATGCATTTTTTTCAAATCTAGGGAAGACAATTTTGCTATTATTCGATTTGTATTTCCTTACAAATACATTATGAGGAAATAATATAAAATAACAAAATATCCCCACCCACCCCCTGCTGAAATTCATTTTCTTCAAAAATCTTGTCAAAAGTAGGATTAAGCCTGTGTAATTCAGGTGTCCACAGAAACGGATCAGTTTTCTTTAGGATATCTTTACCTTTATGGCATTATACGGCTCATTTTCGGTTTTCCCAGTCATTTTCAATTGATTTAAGAAAATTGGCTCCAACTTTGCCCCTTCCAGGATCTTGATGATGATATTGTGCCACTGATGAAATGATGAAAAAAAATCCATGTGGGATTCTTATTTGTTGTTTGTGTGTCTGTGCAACATAACATAAACCATTTTATACATGTTTGTTCTTCTATGGGGGTTCTCACTTATGGGTGATCTTGTATTGTACTCATGTACTGTTTAATTTCTAATATATTTGTCAGTCTCAAGTACCTTCTTTTCCTTAGTTTACTTGAAGATATGATCGAAGAAGAAGAATTTCATATAGAAAATATAATCAAGAAGACAGAAAAGAGGGGAAACGATTATATGGAAGTTTGTACAATACGCTTTTCTCGTCTTATTTTTATATTATGAGTAGCCCGGTAATCTTATGTAAAGCCTTGTTTGGCCTTATGAGAAGCATTGTTGCCGCTTGGACAAGCAACTCCAGTTTGTTTGATTCGGGAAAGGGGGGGCTAATTAAGTTTGCCCCGGGCACCACCAACCCTAGGAACGACCCTGATATACGTTCATGCTGTTCCTGTTAGTAATGGGCGTCAGATTGAAAAAGCATGAACAACTTAAGAAGGGGTAACTTTTAGCTTCGTTATTAACTAGTGAAATAATATTTTGCTCAAACAATGTTGCCCACAGTTAAAATGTTTCTGCTGCCAAATTTGTCGTTATTGGACTTTTAAAGTGTCAAAGACATTTTTTTTATTGTAATAGAAATAATAAAAATTTATTAATTAAAAAAATTAATTATGTATAAAAACTATAATTACAAAAAATTCAAATTATGCAGTGGAAATTGTCACACTTACACTCGTCTTTAAAACAGGACAAAAAAAAGAATTGAATTTTTAATAAAGAAGAATACAGTCAGTGCCGTTCAAGGGGGAGGGGGGGGGGGGGGGTGGGGGGGGTGGGGTGAGGGGGGGGGCTTCTGATTTTTTTTATGTTTGAGTCAGGAAAGGGGGGGGGGAGACCGTAATGAATTTTGCCCCTGGCACCACCAACCTTAAGAACAACCCTTATATACGTTCATATTGCTTCTGGTAGTAGTTGGCGTCAAATGGAAAAAAATGAATCACTTAAGAAGGGGTAGATTTTTTTGAAGTTGTAGTTGTCTTTTGAAGTCAACTTGTTGCAAAAACGCTTGATTTTTTTTTCTCTGTGTGCAGGCACGTATGCAGGAACTTGTTTCGGTGGGGGGCAATTTGTTTCGGGAGGGGGGCAAATCCGTCAAACCCATTCTGTGAGAAAAATCAGAAAATTATGGGAAAATGAAAAAAATCGTGAGATTTCGGGGGGGGGGGGGCTTTTTAATTTAGTCTTTTTAATTTTTCATTTTACACATAAATTGTTCTTTTTTCTTCATTATTTATTCTTTTTATTAGTCTATTCCTTAGTAGTTATTCTTTATTAGTATTCTTTACATTTCATGGTTTTCATTTTCTTTCTGTTTTCTTTTAGGTCTACTTCCCTTGGTCTATTGACTGTTTATATCACGTGATTTGAGTTATAGATGGCGCTACTTAAACACAATCACAGGACATAACGGTATAGACTGCTTTGGAAGTCAATCAGGAATTTTTTTACAGATGTATTCAGAACACAGATTAACAATGCTCCATTACAAAAGGAAAATCAAGCTTAATGTTCACTTCGCAAGCACAAGAATCAGTACCATTTATGGTCTTTAGACACAATTAATATTATGTCTTTTATAACTTTTTGTGTGTCTACTCTTCTAAACTTAAGCCAGTCATTAATAAAATTCCAGCTAAACCCTTACTATATCACAGTGTGTGTATTTCGACAGAAAGCACAGCCTGAGCCTCTCTCGCAGAATGTTTATGCCTACCGGCTTATATATTGGGTATTGCAGGATAAAGACCATCTATAGAATAGTCGTACAATAATTAATCTACAAATTCAAGCCGAAAATGCTAAACAGGGGAGTTCTGGCCTCCAAAACCAGCAAATGCAATCCTCCAAAGAAATTTTAAATATAATTTTTTTTATTTTGAGCATTTTTAACAGCTGACTTTAACGACGAACCTTCTATAGATCAAGCAAATCTTCTTAGATTATCTGAGGTTAAAACACTTTATCGAGGAAATTTATTAGCCTCTCCCTCTTTCCAAATTTTTGTTGTATGTACTGATTTATTAACTAATTGGTTTTGAACTTGTTTCTTGATTATCTCTCTTAAAATTTTATCCCTATTTATCCGTCAATAAAATGACGGTCAAATCAGTTTTACTACTGATGATGGCCACTGCATATCTGACCAATTTATCTGGTATTTTTGTGAATTTTTTTCACTGTTATCATCATCACTGTCTATTAAAACGATTTTATCCCTATTTGAACTTTTATTTATCGTTATATAATTATTATTCAGGGGGTGGCAAAACTCCCACAGGCCTTTTTGCAAGGGTTGTTAGTTAGGAAAGTTTCCCAAAATACATGCTTTTTGGGGAAAAGAAATTATGTTTTATCCTTGGTCTTCTCCAAAAAAGGCTCTTGTTTGCTGTTTTCAGAAACGAATGTCAGCAATATCTAGGAACGGCTGAGAGTATTAAGGCAAAATTTCCAAGGTATGATGAGGGGATGTTGAAGAGTGATTCGAGGGCGACCAGCCCCCTCTCCTTCTACCATTTTAGGTGGTCCTCTGCTCAACACTGATTGAAATTCTGGAACTGTCATTTAGTTCAAACTAACCATAAGGTCCAACAGCTATTCGTCCAAGGATTTCTTGCCCCCCACAGCCCCAGGAAAAGGATTGTAGATTATGCAATAGGACCTTTGTTTATATGTAAGATTTACAATTATGAAAAGCAGAGACGTTTGATTCTGGGTGTTGCCGAGGAGTGTCCTCCTCAAAAATATATTTTCCATCTGGAAATCAACTACGCTGAACAAAATGGCTATCTCAAAATTTTGATTGGATGTGTTTGGGCAAATGATGGGCGTGGGGGGGGGGGGAGGGGGCTAGTTTTATCACTTTCGATTATTAAAAAGGGCACTAGCCCTTTAATTTCCAATCGATTGAGCCTGTTTTGAAGTTTCTACGACAACGTCTTCTATAAAAACCTTTATTCCCCCAGGGCATAACTTAAAACCCTTGCCCTGAGGGTTGTGGGGGAGTTTCCTCCTCAAAAATATATTTCCTATCTGAACAAAATGGCTATCTCAAAATTTTGATTGGATGTGTTTGGGGGAATGTTGGGCGTAGGGGGGGGGGGCTAGTTGCCCTCCAATCATTTTCGACTATAAAAAGGGCACTAGAACTCTCGATTTCCAATCGAATGATCCCCCTTTGAAGTTTCTAAGACAACCCCTTCCATATGAAGTGCCTCTAACAAAAAAAAATAATAATAAATGAGCCAATAATAATATTCTCAGCCACTTTTTCGGCAATATCAGTAAAATGGTCACATATCTCAGTCGGACTAATTAAATTTGGTAACCTCTCATTATTCTTTTTATCACCTCCTTAATCACCTTAAATTATTACGCATAGAATAGTTTCGTACATCTACGACACTATAAGTTCCCTTTACACCTTTTTTATACACCCTTATTGACTTTTAGTGCAATAAGTTGAAATTTTCAGGACATGATGAAGTAGATTTTCCACTGACCAACATACTGCACGTGCTGGTAAATACTAGTACTGCTCTTTCTACTACTGTTACTGCTGCTACCATTTCCACTACTATCTCTAATTAGAGTTTTCCTCAATTCGCTATGTACTTCTCCTTTTTTTAAACTCAAATTTAATACTTCTATTAACATATCTTTAAATTGATAACCACCATTTTAGAAAAAGAAATCAAATTTACCAGACTATCGGCACCTGAGAACTTATTATTTTTTAATTTCATTTACATGGATCATTTTGATAGACACTGTCTGA
Source organism: Artemia sinica (assembly GCA_027921565.1). Classification (NCBI taxonomy): domain Eukaryota; kingdom Metazoa; phylum Arthropoda; class Branchiopoda; order Anostraca; family Artemiidae; genus Artemia; species Artemia sinica. Next base: position 7,670,376 of record CM051274.1, read on the forward strand.
AAGAGGAATTTAGCAAAATTAATAATTTTTTAAAGGTTTTTTAAGGTGCAGGCAGAGGCTTTAAAATTAACGCTAAGAAGACTAAGTTTCTAATTTGTGTTCGTTTAGGATTTCCTTCCTTTTTCAATAAAAAATTCTTATTGTGCTGAGTTTGAACTATAATAAAAATTAGTTTCTGCTAGTCCTGTATTCAATATGGCTGCTACTTTTCTTTGAAAAACTTTTTTTCATTTTTTCTTTATGCAAATTTTTTTTAAAATTAGATTATGTTCTTTTTTATTGCTAAAGTCTATTACTGGCTTATAAAAAGAATATCTCTACAGTTTTTCACATTTTCAAAAAATATTTTTTCAAAAATTGAAATATACGATTATAATTTATTAGGTACCTATTGAATTGTATTATTATAGGAACTTGTTTCTACTGGTCTTAAGTTTTATATGGTTTTTTACTATTCTTCGATAAACTTCTTTGTTAGAGAGTTTTTTTTAATTAATTTTTGTCCTTTTTCGATTGTCAATATTTTTTTTTATTGATTAAATTAGTGAGTAACTGTTTTACCTTCATACCCGTAGCATTTAGGAGACTCAAGATCAAACTTGCCCATTTTGTCAATAACCAACCTAATTTATAAACATTGGGCAATTTATATAACGTGCAATACTTGACCCTTGGGCTGGGGCTGCAGGGGTTTTTGATCCCCCGAAAGAATAGTTATTTGACTCTTCAACTATTTTGCAAGAGATTGCTATTCCAAAGGTTCTGTAAATACATAGATGATCATCTGAAAAACGAGGTATCTAAAATCAATGAATCAACAGAAGTTGCAGAACATATACCTATTATATCATCTTCAGAAAGGATTGAAAGAATAACCAACGAATAGGATCAACGACAGATTTGAGAACAAACATACTAATTGAAAACTTCAGCTATTACTTTATCATAGTCATAAGTAATGGAATTTAGGAAAAAAAGAAGTTTTTTTTGAGAAGCAGAAAGAGTGTGCGAAAAGCCATCTAAACAGCCATATTCAATAAAAAGTAGAGAACCATATTGAGCTCAGGACCAGCAGAAACTAATTTCTCTTGAAATTCAAACTCAAAACGACAAAAATTACTATTAAAATCAATTAAATAATAAATGAACAGAAATTAAAACTAACAAACATTGCAAATATAATGATAACAGGTGTAAATATAAATGAATAAATTAGTCTTAAATAGATTCAACATATTTTTTCCATAGGTACTTTATAAGAAAGAGTTGGTGTATGAACATGGAAAAGGACTCGTTCGACTGAGAATCGGAAGTTCTATTGCCCTTTTAAGAGTCAAAAGGGATTGGTGGGCAACTAGCCTCCTTCTCTTCGTCCGGTCTCTTTTCCTCAAAAGCATCTGATCAAACTATTTAGATAGTTATTTTTTCAAGATATTTTGAAGGTCTAATAATTATGTATTTAGGGTTGGAAAAACACCACAGCCCCCCAAGGTAAGGGCTGTAATCCATGAACGCTATTTGTTGTTCACACATAAGGCTTTTATGGAAGGGGTATTCGCATAGACTTTCGCATAGATGGCTCATTCAATTTAAAAGCAAAAGTTCTAGATTCCTTTCAAAAACTCAAGAGTAATGTTACGGTAATAAATCGCCCCACGTTCTTTTCCCCCAAATGCTTCCTATCAAAATTTTGAGATAGCCATTGGACTTTTTGGACAAAATAGTTCAAATGTCAAAGAACTGTCCAGGACCTGTCCAAGAACTGTCCTGGATCGGGAACCTGGTTCCAGGTATCATAACATTATTTTTAGTCTCGTCGACATAGCATTTATTAATTACGGCCAAGCATACCCATTGAGGTGGGATAAGTAATGTAGCCAAAATGTTGGCCAATAGAGATCATTCAGTCTATTCTTCCAAAATAGAATTCTATTACAAATATTTAGTGTTTCTCTTGGTTAACAGTGAAATTTGGCTGAAATTTTGCAAAATCTGACCTTGATTTTTTTTTTTCTGTCTCAATGGACATGGCACTGATTAATCTATGGCCAGTAGAGGTATCAATTGGTCAGGAGGGGGTATTTTTCATTTTGAAAAAAACCTAGTATTTTAGTCGAAATCAATTTTTCCCTAGATTTGGAAAAGCACCTTTTTTCATCGTGAGCTGAAAAAATTGTAAGGCTGTGCACCCTTTTCTCCTCCATAGTCTATGAATTGGTGCTTCCATGTCAGATAATGGAAAATACCTTCAAATTTATTATTTATTATTTAAACATTGTTGTATTTAGCTTCAGCTACAGCGGTGGGAATATCAGTCTCTATCCAACCCACCTTTAGAATGGCTCCGGGAGTTATGAAGTACCCACTCTTACAATGGTTACGGGAGTTATGAAGTACTTGTTGTTTTTAAGTGATTTTAAGTGGTTTTAAGTGTTTTTTTAAGTTTTTTTAAGATAAAATAGGTGAAATTTGTACGTGACAGCCACTACGCAACACTTTTTTAGAAGCTCCAAGAGCGTTCATGCTGAAAAACAATTTCTTGAAATTATTACAATGTGAAAGAAGTAGTTTGCTCCAGACTCATTGCTTCAAATTATTTCGATCATAAATTTTTACTGAATTGGCGGTTTCCCTCTCAATTGTTTTTCCTAGTGGTGTAACTCAAAACTGTAGAATGGTCTATTAGAAAAAAAAAAAAACAACGCCATTAACAGATTGAGAGAGGAGATGCAGTCTCTACTTGTTTTCAAGAGATTTCAGACTTTGTTTTACGAGAATCAGTCCTATCATTTTGTTGACTTTATTGCTGTAAAAAAAAAGTTGAACTTTATTTAACTTTTTCAAGAAACTCTATAAAAGTTCAACCAATAGCTGAAGACTTGTGGAAAATCTTAAATAAACAACACACAAATTAGTGTTTACAATTAGTGTGTATAATTGTGTATACTTGTTTACATATTTTGCTTATTAAGAGAAAAAGGTCTCTGCTTCACCTATGATTATTTCAGTTCCTTTCCATGAAAAATTGCTGTAAAGTCAAAAAGGTGAAATCTTTGGTGAAGCCACTCTTTGGGGCTCATTCTGTAAGAGCAAGTAATAAAATCATGCCACCAGATGCGTCCGCGTAGAACAGGTCTTGACTTCCAGATTCTCTGTCTTTGGTTGGGATTCTTATGTGCGATGGGGGGCAAATAATACGACGCTCCCTTTTTCCCCAGATTTCAGACCTGGGCTGACTCTGTCTCATTTTATAGTCATATTTATCACCCTTTTTCCGTACCAAATAATCAGCGACACCAGGACTAGAACCCTACCCTTACAAAAACCACTCATGTTATTGTTGTTAAATTTTGTTATTTTTGCCGTTATTGTTGTTGAATCTCAAGTTATTGTTGTTGCTTTTCTTTTGACAAGCAAAAACTAAGAAAATAAAATACACTAATAAGGGACCTCCTACCATTTTATATTTTTTCGCTCTTACCTCTTTAGGCCTCAAGGGACAGTTCCCATGTAAACCTACTTAAAAATGTCCATCGGCACCTTTTTTTTCTCTTTTTTTTTCTTGTAGCTATTAAGTTAACCGCAACTTCTGGGTTTAATTGATTATTTATTCTTTAATCTTGAAGTGATTTAATATATAACTTTATATTTATTTCATTCAAATTGAACAACTATTGTCTTTTAGAAAATTTGCAAGATCACTATTTTTGTTTTCAATAGTATAATGATATAGATTGTATTATTTACTAATCTATATTATTTACTAATCTATATATAAATAAATTTACTATTTGGCTCTGCAACGATATTTATGAATGTAATATATTTAGGAAAGAGAAAAGCAGTCAAAAACATTTTTGTATCTGAGAATTGAACTATAAAAAATTTAGCCTTTATTAATTACGTATTATTCCATTCAGAATAAAATTACCTAGTCGATGATTTTGTCACGTATTTGGATTTCAAAGGATATAGAATTGACTTTCTATCTGTCTTTTTCGCTATTTATTTTAATCTTGTGTTCAAAATTCTTTTATTTTCAAAACTTGAATTCTTGAAGTTATGTCATTAAATATGTTTTATTTTATTATTATTTCATTTTGTTATTCTATTTTAATCTTATAAATAAGCTCCATTTGTATTAAGTTATGGTCGAAAATGTAAAGTTTTATTAATTTTAGAAACTCTTTTTTTGTTTCAAATTGTTGAATATTTGAAGGTTAATCGATAATTTCAAATATGGGAACCAAATTTAAAATATTTGCGGAAAATGTAAGATTGATTAATTAAACAAAACTCAACAATCAAAGCAAACACAAAAAATTCATATGATTTAAGTAAGCAGTACTGAAAGTTGGAATTGAAGATTTTAAAAATGCCTATTTTTGATGTTTAGGGTGTTTTCCGTGAAGGTGAGATCTAAAAAGACAAAATAACGCGCTTTTTGTTCTTGCTTTTAGTACTCCAGCAAAATGTGTTCAATTTCCAATTATATTTTAGTTCTGCCAATTGTATTTTAGATTGTATTATATTTTATTGTTTTATGCTGTTGTAATATTATACGATATTATATTATTGTATTGTTTGCGTTGTATTTTAATTCTGTCAGGGTTTCATTGTCGAATGAAGCGATAGAAGCGTGCAAAGATGTAGAAATAGCTACAGAGCAATTTAGATTTTGGACGTTCTTACCGAAGAAATATCATATTGTTTTAGAATTATAAGAATGCATTACATTCTATTTTTATATCAATATTATCTACAATATTGAAATTAGCGTATAATACTTCCAAGCTATATATCGAACCGGAAGTTTATATCAAAAGTGATACCGATATTAATGGTGATGATGTTTTGGGTTTTATCAAGATTTGTAACTCATTCTCTGACTTTGTTGACTCAAAATTGCAAATTAAAACTTAAAATATTTGTATCGATTGCCAGCATTACTTTTGGACTTCAATTTGTCTGTATGGTGCAGTTGTATCATCGAACGCCTATTTAAAGCAATTTTTTGTGCATCGACTTTGATAATAACCTTAAGTTATTATTACCACATCTAAAATTTTTATCATAGGCAGCGCAATGCCATAGCATAAGTAGAGCGATGTTGGCAGATTATTATTTTTTATTTTTTTTAGACCAGGGCACTTTTGTATAGAATATACAAAAGTATATAAAACCATACTTTTGTATGTAAAGGAATTGTAGTAGACATTTCGAAAGGAGCTCTTTCAGTTGGAATTCCAAATTGCTAGTACTCTTTTTAATATTATAGAGTGATTGCAGAACAGTCAGACCCCCCCCCACCCTTTATTTCCCAAAACTCATCCCATTAAAATTTGCACAATGCAATTTTGTTTGACGTACTTTAAAATTCGGGAAATTATGTCTTTGACGATGACAACCTCCCCTCCAAGGTTCCCCTTACCTTAAGGACCTTTTTAATAGTTAAAAGTCATTTGATGACAACTAGCCCTCGCCCTCTCCCCCGGACATCACTTCACCAAGCAAATCCAATCGAAATTTTGAGATAGAATTGTTGTTCAGCGTAGATAAAACGTCCAGTAATTGTGTCTTTGAGGGTGACAACCCCCATAGCCTTCAGAGCAAGGTGGTAAGTTATGCCCCAGGGGTATTTAAGGTTTTGATGGAAAAGATGGTCATATAAACTTCGAAAAAGGCTCATTGAATTGGATATAAGAAGCTTTAATGGCGTTTTGTAAAGTCAAAGTGGTGGAGGGCGATTAGGCCAACCCCAAAACACGTTATATTCCCCAAACGCAGCTGATCAAAACTTTGACATATTCATCTTCATTAAAATAGTCCACTGGACATATAACAGTACCTCCAGGGTTGACACAATCCATCAAATCCCTGAGGAAAAAGTTGTAAGTTATGCCTTGGGGGCACACAAGGCTTTTATGGAATTGATGATCATATTAACTTTGGATGGGGCATTCGAATGGAAATTCGAAGTTATAATACCCTTTTTAAGTGTCAAATGTGATTTAAGGGCAACAAGCCCCCCTACCTCTGCACCCATCATTTCCCCCCAAAAATCCAATCAAAATTTTGACACATCTATTTTCTTCAGCATTTCTGAAAGATACAGAAATGATGCCTTTGAGGATATTAACCACCACAACCCTCATGACAAGGGCTGTAAGTTAGATAACTCGTTCATTGTTTACACATAGTATATGCTATTGACTTTACATGAAGATTATTACTACTTTCCAAAAAGACAAAGGACATTCAGCTGAGCTTTTCAGAGAATGTTGAAGGGAGTGTTGAACTAAATCAAAATATGCTATGTGTATACGGGTTGTCAAAGGTCTTAACTCAGGAATGGCTGAGAATATTAATTGGAAACTTTCAGGAAATGATAAGAGAGATGACCAATTGACCAAAAGGTAATATTTGCAAGCTACTTCCACTGCTACAACTACAATTACTATCACTACTACTGCTACCACTACTACTGCTATCACTACTACTACTACTACTACCACACTACTACATTGAAATAGTGAGGGGAAATTTGATCTAAATCAAAAGACACTACGAGCATGCAGATTGTCAAAAGAGCTTATTTCAAGATTGGATTTAAGTTTTATGTTGGAACTTTCACGAAATGCTTAAAAAGGAAGATCAATTGACCACAAAGTAATATGTGTATGCTACTGCTAATAATACTAGAAATCCCACTTCTATACTTATTACTATGACCACTTCAACCATTACTTCAAATACAACTACTTATGAGGCCAAGAGAATTAAGAAGAAAATTTAAAGAATATTACAAATATACAGGCTATAAAAAGGTTATATAAGGAATGTCATAGCAACGGCTAATTGCATTAAATTGAAACTTCCAGGACGTGATGAGAGATTAGGTTATATATAAAACAGCTCCATATTTTCTCGGGAAAATAGCATCCTGGGATATTCTGACCTAAAAAAAAAACATCTAGATAGGTAAGAAGTTCAAGAAAATTCGTTAAGAGCCTTAATTTTAGCGGGGGGGGGGAATATGTAAGTGACGTCTATATACACCAGTATGGCAATGACGTTGTCAAAGTTGTCACTGTGAAAAATTGAAGATTTTCATGTGTAGAGAAGTTTACATTAAATTGCTTAAACAGCAAAAAAATGATAATTGCAAAAATATTTGCATATATTTTGACCAGGGATTTCAACAATTCAAAAAATATAAAAAAGACGACAAAAAGTTTGAAGCTTAGCAGAAACCGTTGTTAAAAATTGAACTTGCGGTAATAATCAAATATTTTTGAATATACTTTAGTACGAAAACCCATTAAATTGCGTAAAGAGCAAAAGACTGGTAATTGCATAAATATTTGTATATATTTTAACAAGGGATTATAACAATTCAAAAACCTTAAAAAAGAAAACCTTTTTAAACACAGCCAGTTATATAATATTTCTCACACGGTGGCTGTATCGAACCTATGGTAACGTCCTGCCTTTTTAGATCGTTTTAGTGGACAGAAATTTCAATATGCCAGTAAAGAAAAAAAAAACTATATAAGCAATTTCGAAGCCGGGCTCCGGCACTTGGCATGTGATAGTCTTGCATGTATTGATTTTTTTTTGTAAGTAGCAACGTAACATTTACTTCTTCTTCATTTCCGTTTTTGACACGCTCTAGTTCTCGTTTTCACATTTATTCTAACCGCACTTGTCTTCTTCCCCTTTAAATGTTCTCTGAAAGTTCCAACTTAATACCCAAAATATATTCTTGATATACGCAATTTTGACAATACGAATACACATAGCGTCTTTTGCTCAGTTTAATTTTCCACTTATTACTGTAAAAGGAAAAGTGTGGTAGTAATAATGGTGGTAGTTGTAGTACTATTGGTAGCTGGCAATCATTGCCTTTTTGATCATCTTGTTTATCATTTTCCGAATTTTCCAAATTAATATACTCAGTTATTCCTGCGTTGCACCCTTTTGACAATCCGTATATACCAATCGTATTTAGTTTAGCTCAACACTCCCCTCGACATTCTTTGAAAGGCTCACCGAAATTCCCTTCGTCTTTTTGGAAAGTAAGGTTCAAGCATGCATACTTTTCTTAATAACATACCGTATACTATGTGTAAACAATGATCGGATTGCCTAACTTAAAGCCGTTGTCCTGAGGACTCTGAGGAGGTTAACATCCCCAAAATCATAATTACTAGACCTGTCAACAATGCTGAACAAAATAGCTCTATTAAAATTTTGATCGGATATGATTTGGGGGATGATATGATGGGGGGGGGGCCTGACTCCTAGCCAAATGAGCTCCATCCAATCCAAAGTTTGATCGACTACCCGTTCCATAAAAGCTTTATACGCCCAGGGCATAACCTACAACCCTTGTCCATGGACTCTGGGGGATGTTGTCCACCCTAAAGACATTTGTATATGATTATTGGACTATTGGTTAACAAAACTGCTATGTCACAATATCAATTGAATGTGTTTTGGGAAAAGAGGATGTTAGGGAGGGGGCTAGTTGCTATGCACCCAAAAGGCCATATTATATAATCTTATGACTATTTTTGAATAAAAGGTTGTCTCAAAACTTTTATCGGATGTATTTTTGGAAAATAAGACGTAGGGGGGGGGGGGGCGGCTGCCCCCATCACTTTGACTCCAAGAAATGGAGCTAGAGCATCATATTTCTAAAACAATGAGCCCCCTCTGGGGTGTATACCACCACGCTTTCCACAAAAACCTTTTATGTCCTCGGAGTATAACTAGCCCCCCCTGCGCTGAGGGCTTCGAAGGGGGGGGGGCTCTTTCAACCTCAGCGACATAATTTACAGACCCTACATCTAAACTTTACAAAATGACTATCTGCAAATTTTGATTAGATATGTTTTGGTATTCAATGGCCGTGGGGGGGGGCTTGATTCTCTCCAATCACGTTTACCTGTTAAAAATATTATTTTCAATTTCCAATCGAATGAGCCTTTTTGTAGTTTCTACGAGAACCAATGGCCATCTCAAAATTTCTATCAGATACATTTCGGGAAAATACGAGGTGTGTTTGCGGAGGGGGGGGGGGTCTGCGCTACGATCACTTTGAATCTTTAAAAGGGTAATAGAAATTTTGATTACCAATCCAATGAGCCCCCTCCGTAGTTTATACGACTATGCTTTCTATAAAAACCTTATTTGTTCCCAGGGAATAACTTACAACCCTTACCCCGAGGGCTGGGGGTTTTCTTACTCTCAAGAACATAATTTCCAGACCATTCTGATACGCTGAAAAACATAAGTATCTCAAAATTTTGAGTAGAAGTGTTTAGGGAAATTAACGGCATGGGGGAAATTTGCCCTTTGATCACTTTCTACTAATAAAAAAGGCACTAGTCTTCTCAATTTCCAATCAAATGAGGCTTTTTTAAAGCTTCTAAGACAAAACTTTCTATAAGAGGCTTATACGCCCAAAGGGCATAACTTACGACCCTTGTCCTGAGGGCTATGGGGGGAGGATTGTTATCCTCAAAGACATAATTTTCAGACATTTAAACTACATTGAACAAAATGGCCATATCAAAATGTTGATCGGAAATGTTTGGGGAAATGATGGGCGTGAGAGGGATTCTCCCTCCGAATACTTTCGAATATTAAAAAGGGCAAATCGAAGGAACGCTTTTTGAAATTTTTACGACAATGCTTTCTATAAAAACATTATATACCCCCAGGGCGTAACTTACAACCTTAGTTCTGCAGGCGAGGGAAGGGGGGGGGGGGGGTTGGTTGTGATCCTCAAATGCCTAATGTCCAGAACTTTTAACTACGTTCAACAAAATGGCTATCCTAAAATTTTGATTGGATGTGTTTGGGGACGTGATGGGCGTGAGAGGGGGGTAGTTACTCTCCGATTACTTTTAACTATTAAACGGGCACTAGCCCTCTCAATTTTCAATTGAATGAGCCCCTTTTAAAGTTTCTACGACAACGCTATCTATACAAACCTTATATGCCCCAAAACTTATATGCCCTCTTTGCCCAGGGACCTCTAGGGGGCTTTTCATCCTCAAATACATAATTTCCAGAACTTTCAACTACATTGAAAAAAATGGCTATCTAAAAACTTTGATTGAATCTGTTTGGGGAAATGGTGTGTGTGAGAGAGGGGTAAGATGTACATCACTTTTAACTATTAAAAAGGGCACTAGGTCTTTCAATTTCCAATCGCATGAGCCCTTTTTAAAGTTTATACAACATCACTTTCTATAAAAACCTTATATGCCCCCAGGGCATAACTTACAACCCTTGTTCTGAGGGCTGTGGGGAGGGGGGGGGGGGTCATCCTCAAAGACATAATTTTCAGGACTTTCAAAATGGGTATCCCAAAATTTTGATTGTATGTGTTTGGAGAAATGGTGAGCATGCGAGGGATTTGGTTGTCCTCCAATTATTTTCAACTATTAAAAAGGGCACTAGCCATTTCCATTTCCAATTAAATGAGCCCTTTTTGAAGTTTCTACCACGATGTTGTCTATAAAAACCTTATATGCCGCCAGGGCATAACTTATAACCTTTTCCCCGAGGCCTGTGGGGGGGGTGTCATCCTCAAACACCTAATTTCGAAAACTTTCAACTACATTGAAAAAAAATGGCTATCTGAAAGTTTTGATTGGATTTGTTTTGGGAAAAGGTGGGCGTGAGAGGGAGGTTAGTTGCCCTCCAATCACTTTTGACTATTTAAAAAAGCACTAGCCTTTTGAATTTCTAATCGAATGAGCTCTTTCTCAAGTTTCTACGACAAAGCTTTCAATAAAAACCTTATATGTCCCCAGGGTATAACTTATAACCCTTGCCCTGAAAACTGTGGAGGGAGTGTCCTGCTTGAAAACATAATTTCCAAAACTTTCATCTGTGTTGAACAAAATGGCTATCTCAAATTTTGATTGGATGTCATTGGGGAAATTGTGGGCTTGGAAGGGGTGTTAGTTGCCTTTCAATCACTTTCAACTATTAAAAAGGGCCCTAGCCATTTTAATTTCCAATCAAATGAGCCTATTTGAAGTTTCTACAACAATATTTTTTATAAAAGCCATATATATCCTCAGGGTATAACTTTCAACCCTTGCCCTGAGGGCTGTGGGAGGGAGGGGGGGGTGAATTGTCATTCTCAAAGACCTAATTTCCAGAACTTTCAAGTACGTTGAAAAAATGGCTATCTCAAAATTTCGATTTGATTTGTTTGGGATAAATGTGGGCGTGTTAGGGGGTTTAGTTGCCCTCCAATCCCTTTCGACTATTAAAAAGGGCACTAGCCATTTGAATCTCCAATCGAATGAGACCTTTTTCAAGTTTCTACGAAAACCCTTTCAATAAAACTGTATGTGCCCCCAGGGCATAGCTTACAACCTTAGCCCCGAGGACTCTCGGGTAAGTGTCATCCTCAAATACATAATTTCCAGAACTTTCAACTACGTTGAACAAAATGTTTATCTCATCTCTAAATTTTGATTGCTTGTGTTTGGGGAAATGGTGAGCGCGAGAGGCAGACTAGTTGCTCCCCATTCACTTTCGACTATTAAAAAGGGCACCAGCAGTTTCAGTTTCCAATCCAATGAGCCTTTTTCGAAGTTTCTACCACAAAACTTTCTGTAGATTCTTATATGCCTCGAGAGCATAACTTACAACCCTTACCCTGAGGGCTCTGAGGGGGTTATCATTCTCAGAGACCTAATTTTCAGAAATTTCAACTACGTTGAACAAAATGGATATATCAAAATTTTGATAGGATGTGTTTGGTGAAATGGTGGGCGTGAGAGGGGGTTAGTTGCCCTTTAATAAATCTTGACTATTAAAGAAGGCAGTAGCCATTTCAATTTCCAATTGAATAAGCTCTTTTTAAAGTTAATACGACAACGCTTCCTATTTGAACCTAATATGCCCACAGGGCATAACTTACAACCCTTGCCCTGAGGGTTGTGGGGGGGGGGTGTCATCCTTAAGGACCTAACTTCAAACTTTAAACTACTTTGAACAAAATGGCTATCTCTAAACTTTGATTGGATGTGTTTAAAGAAAGGTGGGGGTGAGAGGGGGGTTAGTTAACCTCCAATCACTTTCGACTATTAAAACGGGCACTAGCCCTTTGAATTTTCATCCGAATGAGGCCTTTTTCAAGTTTCTACGACAAAGCTTTCAATAAAACCTTATATGTCCCAAGGGTATAAATTACAACTTTTGCCCTGAAGACTGGGGGGGGGGAGTGTCCTGCTCAAAGATATAATTTCATGAACTTGCAACTTCGTTGAACAAAGTGATTATCTTAAAATTTTGATTGGATGTGTTTGGGGAAATAGTGGGCGTGGAAGGGGTGTTAGTTGCCTTCCAATCACTTTCGACTATTAAAAAATGCACTGGCGTCAATAGTGATGGGAGGGCAACAAGCCCCCCCCCCCCCACACCCATCATCCCCCAAACAAATTTAATAAAAATTTTGAGTTAGCCATTTTGTTCAGCATAGTTGATTTCCAGATATAAAATATGTTTTGAGGATCACACTCTCCCACAACCCTCAGGCCAAGGGTTTTAAGTTTTGCCCTGGGGGGAATATACATTTTTTTATAGAATACGTTGTCGTAGAAACTTCAAAAAAGGCTCATTCGATTTGAAATTCATAGGGCTAGTGCCCTTTTTAATAGTCAAAAGTGATTGAAGGGCAACTAGCCCCCCACGGCCGTCATTTCCCCAAACACATCCAGTCAAAAATTTTAGATAGCCATTTTGTTCAGCGTAATTGATTTCCAGATATAAAATATGTTTTTGAAGACGACACTCTCCCACAACTCTCAGGGCAATGGTTTTAAGTTATGCCCTGGGGGCATATAAGGTTTTTATAGAAGGCGTTGTCCTAGAAACTTCAAAACAGGCTCATACGAATGGAAATTCGAAGGGCTAGTACCCTTTTTAATAGTCGAAATGGATGGGAGGGCAACAAGCCACCCCCCACACCCATCATTCCCCCAAACACATTTAATCAAAATTTTGAGATAGCCATTTCGTTCAGTGTAGCTGATTTCCAGATACAAAATATGTTTTGAGGATCACACTCTTCCACAACCCTCAGGCCAAGGGTTTTTAAGTTATGCCCTGGGGAGCATATAAGGTATTTTTTTATAGAAGACGTTGTCGTAGAAACTTCAAAAAAGGCTCATTCGATTTGAAATTCATAGGCCTAGTACCCTTTTTAATAGTCGAAAGTGATTGGAGGGCAACTAGCCCACTCACGCCCATCATTCTCCCAAACACATCCAATTAAAATTTTGAGATACCCATTTTGTTCAGCGTAGCTGATATCCAGATAGAAAATATATTTTTGAGGAGGACAATCCCCAACAACCCTCAGGGCAAGAGTTTTAATTTATGCCCTGGGGGCATATAAGGTTTTTATAGAAGGCGTTGTCGTAAAAACTTCAAAAGAGGCTCATTCGATTGGAAATTTAAAGGGCTAGTGCCCTTTTTAATAGTCGAAAGTGATTGGAGGGCAACTATCCCCCCCCGCCCATCATTTCTCCAAACACATCCAATCAAAATTTTGAGATAGCCATTTTTTTAAGCGTAGTTGATTTCCAGATAGAAAATATGTTTTTGAGGAGGACACTTCCCAAGAGCCCTCAGGGTAAGGGTTTTAAAGTTATGCCCTGGGGGTAGAAACTTAAAAAGGGACTCATTCAATTGGAAATTGAGAGTTCGAGTGCCCCTTTGAATAGTCGAAAGTGATCGGAGGGCAACTAGCCCCCCCCCCACACCAATCATTCCCCCAAACGCATCCAATCAAAATATTGAGATAGCCATTTTATTCAGCGTAGTTGATTTCCAGATATAATATATGTTTTTGAAGACGATACTCTCCCACAACCCTCAGGGCAACGGTTTTAAGTTATGCCCTGGGGCCATATAAGGTTTTTATAGAAGGCGTTGTCCTAGAAACTTCAAAACAGGCTCATACGAATGGAAATTCGAAGGGCTAGTAGCCTTTTTAATAGTCGAAAGTGATGGGAGGGCAACACCCCCCCCCCCCCCCCACAACCATCATTCCCCCAAACACATTTAATCAAATTTTGAGATAGCCATTTTGTTCAGCGTAGTTGATTTCCAGATATAAAATGTGTTTTGAGGATCACACTCTCCCACAACCCTCAGGCCAAGGGTTTTACGTTATGCCCTGGGGGGCATATAAGGTTTTTTTTATAGAAGACGTTTTCGTAGAAACTTCAAAAAAAGCTCATTCGATTTGAAATTCATAGGGCTAGTACCCTTTTTAATAGTCAAAAGTGATGGGAGGGCAACAAACCCCCCCCCCACAACCATCATACCCCCAAACACATTTAATCAAAATTTTGAGATAGCCATTTTGTTCAGCGTAGTTGATTTCCAGATATAAAATATGTTTTGAGGATCAAACTCTCCCCCAACCCTCAGGCCAAGGGTTTTACGTTATGCCCTGGGGGGCATATAAGGTTTTTTTTATAGAAGACGTTGTCGTAGAAACTTATTTCCAGATAGAAAATATGTTTTAGAGGAGGACACAACCTCTGGGCAAGGGTTTTATGTTATGCCCTGAGGGCATATAAGAACGATGTTGGCATAATGTACTATTTATAATTTTTTCCCTTAGAGCTGGGCACTTCATATGGAAGGGTTTGTCGTAGAAACTTCAAAAGGGGCTCATTTAATTGGAAATTGAGAGTTCTAGTGCCCTTTTTAGTAGTCAAAAGTGATTGGAGGGCAACTAGCCCACCCCCACGACAATCAATCCTCCAAACACATCTAATCAAAATTTTGAGATAGCCATTTTGTTCAGCGTAGTTGATTTCCAGATAGAAAGTATGTTTTTGACAAGGACACTCCCCCATAACCCTCAGGGCAAGGGTTTTAAGTTAAGCCCTGGGATTATATAAAGTTTTTATAGAAGGCATTGAGGTAAAAACTTCAAAACAGGCTCATTCAATTGGAAATTCGAAGGGCTGGTACCCTTTTATTAGTCAAAAGTCACTGGAGAGCAATTAGCCCCCCCCCCACGCCCATCTATCGCTCAGACGCATCCAATCAAAATTTTGAGATAGGCATTTTGTTCAGCGTAGCTGATTTCCGAATAGAAAATTTATTTTTGAGGGGGACTATCCCCCACAACCCTTAGGGCAAGTGTTTTAAGTTATGCCCTGCGGGAATATAAGGTTTTTATTGAAGGCGTTGACGTAGAAATTTCAAAAAAGGCTAGTTCGATTGGAAATTCAAAGGGCTAGTGCCCTTTTTAATAGTCGAAAGTGATTGGAAGCCCACTAGCCCCCCCCCTCCCCGCCCATCATTTCCCCAAACACATCCAATCAAAATTTTTAGATAGCCATTTTGTTGAGCGTAGTTGATTTCCAGATAGAAAATATGTTTTTGAGGAGGACACTCCCCCAGAACCGTCAGGGCAAGGGTTATAAGTTATGTCCTGGGGGTAGAAACTTCAAAAGGGGCTCATTCTATTGGAAATTGAGAGTTCGAGTGCCCTTTTTAATAGTCAAAAGTGATTGGAGGGCCCCTAGCCCCCCATGCCCATCATTCCCCCGAACACATCCAATCAAAATTTTGAGATAGCCATTTTGTTCAGCGTAGTTGATTTCCAGATAAAAATATGTTTTTGAGGAAGACACTCCCCGACAACCCTCAGGGCAAGGATTTTAAGTTATGCCCTGGGGTCATATAAGGTTTTTATAGAAGGCGTTGTCGTAGAAACTTCAAAACAGGCTCATTTGATTGGAAATTCGAAAGGCTAGTAGCCTTTTTAATAGTCGAATGTGATTGGAGGGCAACTAGCCCTCCTCCGCCCATCATTTCTCCAAACACATCCAATCAAAATTTTGAGATAGCCATTTTGTTAAGCGTAGTTGATTTCCAGATAGAAAATATGTTTTTGAGGAGGACACTTCCCAAGAGCCGTCAGGGTAAGGGTTTAAAGTTATGTCCTGGGGGTAGAAACTTCAAAAGGGACTCATTCAATTGGAAATTGAGAGTTCGAGTGCCCCTTTGAATAGTCGAAAGGGATCGGAGCACAACTAGCCCCCCCACACCCATCATTCCCCCAAACGCATCCAATCAAAATATTGAGATAGCCATTTTATTCAGCGTAGTTGATTTCCAGATATAAAATATGTTTTTGAAGACGATACTCTCCCACAAACCTCAGGGCAACGGTTTTAAGTTATGCCCTGGGGCCATATAAGGTTTTTATAGAAGGCGTTGTCCTAGAAACTTCAAAACAGGCTCATACGAATGGAAATTCGAAGGGCTAGTACCCTTTTTAATAGTCGAAAGTGATGGGAGGGCAACCCCCCCCCCCCCACAACCATCATTCCCCCAAACACATTTAATCAAAATTTTGAGATAGCCATTTTGTTCAGCGTAGTTGATTTCCAGATATAAAATGTGTTTTGAGGATCACACTCTCCCACAACCCTCAGGCCAAGGGTTTTACGTTATGCCCTGGGGGGCATATAAGGTTTTTTTTATAGAAGACGTTTTCGTAGAAACTTCAAAAAAAGCTCATTCGATTTGAAATTCATAGGGCTAGTACCCTTTTTAATAGTCAAAAGTGATGGGAGGGCAACAAACCCCCCCCCCCCCACAACCATCATTCCCCCAAACACATTTAATCAAAATTTTGAGATAGCCATTTTGTTCAGCGTAGTTGATTTCCAGATATAAAATATGTTTTGAGGATCAAACTCTCCCCCAACCCTCAGGCCAAGGGTTTTAAGTTATGCCCTGGGGAGCATATAAGGTATTTTTTTATAGAAGACGTTGTCGTAGAAACTTATTTCCAGATAGAAAATATGTTTTAGAGGAGGACACAACCTCTGGGGCAAGGGTTTTATGTTATGCCCTGAGGGCATATAAGAACGATGTTGGCATAATGTACTATTTATAATTTTTTCCCTTAGAGCTGGGCACTTCATATGGAAGGGTTGTCGTAGAAACTTCAAAAGAGGCTCATTCGATTGGAAATCGAGAGTTCTAGTGCCCTTTTTACTAGTCGAAAGTGATTGGAGGGCAACTAGCCCACCCCCACGACAATCATCCTCCAAACACATCTAATCAAAATTTTGAGATAGCCATTTTGTTCAGCGTAGTTGATTTCCAGATAGAAAGTATGTTTTTGACAAGGACACTCCCCCATAACCCTCAGGGCAAGGGTTTTAAGTTAAGCCCTGGGATTATATAAAGTTTTTATAGAAGGCATTGAGGTAAAAACTTCAAAACAGGCTCATTCAATTGGAAATTCGAAGGGCTGGTACCCTTTTATTAGTCAAAAGTCACTGGAGAGCAATTAGCCCCCCCCCCCCACGCCCATCTATCGCTCAGACGCATCCAATCAAAATTTTGAGATAGGCATTTTGTTCAGCGTAGGTGATTTCCGAATAGAAAATTTATTTTTGAGGGGGACTATCCCCCACAACCCTTAGGGCAAGTGTTTTAAGTTATGCCCTGCGGGAATATAAGGTTTTTATTGAAGGCGTTGACGTAGAAATTTCAAAAAAGGCTAGTTCGATTGGAAATTCAAAGGGCTAGTGCCCTTTTTAATAGTCGAAAGTGATTGGAAGCCCACTAGCCCCCCCCCTCCCCGCCCATCATTTCCCCAAACACATCCAATCAAAATTTATAGATAGCCATTTTGTTGAGCGTAGTTGATTTCCAGATAGAAAATATGTTTTTGAGGAGGACACTCCCCCAGAACCGTCAGGGCAAGGGTTATAAGTTATGTCCTGGGGTAGAAACTTCAAAAGGGGCTCATTCTATTGGAAATTGAGAGTTCGAGTGCCCTTTTTAATAGTCAAAAGTGATTGGAGGGCCCCTAGCCCCCCATGCCCATCATTCCCCCGAACACATCCAATCAAAATTTTGAGATAGCCATTTTGTTCAGCGTAGTTGATTTCCAGATAAAAATATGTTTTTGAGGAAGACACTCCCCGACAACCCTCAGGGCAAGGATTTTAAGTTATGCCCTGGGGTCATATAAGGTTTTTATAGAAGGCGTTGTCGTAGAAACTTCAAAACAGGCTCATTTGATTGGAAATTCGAAAGGCTAGTAGCCTTTTTAATAGTCGAATGTGATTGGAGGGCAACTAGCCCTCCTCCGCCCATCATTTCTCCAAACACATCCAATCAAAATTTTGAGATAGCCATTTTGTTAAGCGTAGTTGATTTCCAGATAGAAAATATGTTTTTGAGGAGGACACTTCCCAAGAGCCCTCAGGGTAAGGGTTTAAAGTTATGTCCTGGGGGTAGAAACTTCAAAAGGGACTCATTCAATTGGAAATTGAGAGTTCGAGTGCCCCTTTGAATAGTCGAAAGGGATCGGAGCACAACTAGCCCCCCCACACCCATCATTCCCCCAAACGCATCCAATCAAAATATTGAGATAGCCATTTTATTCAGCGTAGTTGATTTCCAGATATAAAATATGTTTTTGAAGACGATACTCTCCCACAAACCTCAGGGCAACGGTTTTAAGTTATGCCCTGGGGCCATATAAGGTTTTTATAGAAGGCGTTGTCCTAGAAACTTCAAAACAGGCTCATACGAATGGAAATTCGAAGGGCTAGTACCCTTTTTAATAGTCAAAAGTGATGGGAGGGCAACAAACCCCCCCCCCACAACCATCATTCCCCCAAACACATTTAATCAAAATTTTGAGATAGCCATTTTGTTCAGCGTAGTTGATTTCCAGATATAAAATGTGTTTTGAGGATCACACTCCCCCACAACCCTCAGGCCAAGGGTTTTACGTTATGCCCTGGGGGGCATATAAGGTTTTTTTTTTATAGACGACGTTTTCGTAGAAACTTAAAAAAAAGCTCATTCGATTTGAAATTCATAGGGCTAGTGCCCTTTTTAATAGTAGAAAGTGATTGGAGGGCAACTAGCCCCGCACGCCCGTCGTTTCCCCAAACACATCCAATCAAAATTTTGAGATGGCCATTTTGTTCAGCGCAATTGATTTCCAGATAGAAAATATGTTTTTGAGGAGGACTCTCCCCCAGAACCCTTGGGGCAAGGGTTTTAAGTTATGCCCTGAGGGCATATAATACCGATGTTGGCACAGTGTACTATTTATTTTTCTTTTTCCTTTAGAGCTTGGTACTTCCTATGGAAGGGTCGCCGTAGAAACTTCAAAAGAGGCTCATTCGATTGGAAATTGAGAGTTCTAGTGCCCTTTTTACTAGTCGAAAGTTATTGGAGGGCAACTAGCCCACCCCCACGCCCGTCATTCCCCCAAACACATCCAATCAAAATTTTGAGATTGCCATTTTTCAGAGTAGTTGATTTCAATGTAGAAAATATGTTTTGAGGAGGACACTCCCCCATAACCCTCAGGGCAAGGGTTTTAAGTTAAGCCCTGGGGGTATATAAGGTTTTTATAGAAGGCATTGAGGTAAAAACTTCAAAACAGGCTCATTCAATTGGAAATTCGAAGGGCTGGTACCCTTTTATTAGTCAAAAGTCACTGGAGAGCAATTAGCCCCCCCCCCCCACGCCCATCTATCGCTCAGACGCATCCAATCAAAATTTTGAGATAGGCATTTTGTTCAGCGTAGCTGATTTCAAAATATAAAATTTATTTTTGAGGGGGACTATCCCCCACAACCCTTAGGGCAAGTGTTTTAAGTTATGCCCTGCGGGCATATAAGGTTTTTATTGAAGGCGTTGACGTAGAAATTTCAAAAAAGGCTAGTTCGATTGGAAATTCAAAGGGCTAGTGCCCTTTTTAATAGTCGAAAGTGATTGGAAGCCCACTAGCCCCCCCCCTCCCCGCCCATCATTTCCCCAAACACATCCAATCAAAATTTTTAGATAGCCATTTTGTTGAGCGTAGTTGATTTCCAGATAGAAAATATGTTTTTGAGGAGGACACTCCCCCAGAACCGTCAGGGCAAGGGTTTTAAGTTATGTCCTGGGGGTAGAAACTTCAAAAGGGGCTCATTATATTGGAAATTGAGAGTTCGAGTGCCCTTTTTAATAGTCAAAAGTGATTGGAGGGCCCCTAGCCCCCCATGCCCATCATTCCCCCGAACACATCCAATCAAAATTTTGAGATAGCCATTTTGTTCAGCGTAGTTGATTTCCAGATAAAAATATGTTTTTGAGGAAGACACTCCCCGACAACCCTCAGGGCAAGGATTTTAAGTTATGCCCTGGGGTCATATAAGGTTTTTATAGAAGGCGTTGTCGTAGAAACTTCAAAACAGGCTCATTTGATTGGAAATTCGAAAGGCTAGTAGCCTTTTTAATAGTCGAATGTGATTGGAGGGCAACTAGCCCTCCTCCGCCCATCATTTCTCCAAACACATCCAATCAAAATTTTGAGATAGCCATTTGTTAAGCGTAGTTGATTTCCAGATAGAAAATATGTTTTTGAGGAGGACACTTCCCAAGAGCCGTCAGGGTAAGGGTTTAAAGTTATGTCCTGGGGGTAGAAACTTCAAAAGGGACTCATTCAATTGGAAATTGAGAGTTCGAGTGCCCCTTTGAATAGTCGAAAGGGATCGGAGCACAACTAGCCCCCCCACACCCATCATTCCCCCAAACGCATCCAATCAAAATATTGAGATAGCCATTTTATTCAGCGTAGTTGATTTCCAGATATAAAATATGTTTTTGAAGACGATACTCTCCCACAAACCTCAGGGCAACGGTTTTAAGTTATGCCCTGGGGCCATATAAGGTTTTTATAGAAGGCGTTGTCCTAGAAACTTCAAAACAG
Organism: Artemia sinica; assembly: GCA_027921565.1. NCBI lineage: Eukaryota > Metazoa > Arthropoda > Branchiopoda > Anostraca > Artemiidae > Artemia > Artemia sinica. Next base: position 7,691,176 of record CM051274.1, read on the forward strand.
GCTCATACGAATGGAAATTCGAAGGGCTAGTACCCTTTTTAATAGTCAAAAGTGATGGGAGGGCAACAACCCCCCCCCCCCCACAACCATCATTCCCCCAAACACATTTAATCAAAATTTTGAGATAGCCATTTTGTTCAGCGTAGTTGATTTCTAGATATAAAATGTGTTTTGAGGATCACACTCCCCCACAACCCTCAGGCCAAGGGTTTTACGTTATGCCCTGGGGGGCATATAAGGTTTTTTTTTATAGACGACGTTTTCGTAGAAACTTAAAAAAAAGCTCATTCGATTTGAAATTCATAGGGCTAGTGCCCTTTTTAATAGTAGAAAGTGATTGGAGGGCAACTAGCCCCGCACGCCCGTCGTTTCCCCAAACACATCCAATCAAAATTTTGAGATGGCCATTTTGTTCAGCGCAATTGATTTCCAGATAGAAAATATGTTTTTGAGGAGGACTCTCCCCCAGAACCCTTGGGGCAAGGGTTTTAAGTTATGCCCTGAGGGCATATAATACCGATGTTGGCACAGTGTACTATTTATTTTTCTTTTTCCTTTAGAGCTTGGTACTTCCTATGAAAGGGTCGCCGTAGAAACTTCAAAAGAGGCTCATTCGATTGGAAATTGAGAGTTCTAGTGCCCTTTTTACTAGTCGAAAGTGATTGGAGGGCAACTAGCCCACCCCAACGCCCATCATTCTCCCAAACACATCCAATCAAAATTTTGAGATTGCCATTTTTCAGAGTAGTTGATTTCAATGTAGAAAATATGTTTTTGAGGAGGACACTCCCCCATAACCCTCAGGGCAAGGGTTTTAAGTTAAGCCCTGGGGGTATATAAGGTTGTTATAGAAGGTATTGCTGTAGAAACTTAAAAAAAGCCTCATTCGATTGGAAATTGAGAGTTCTAGTGCCCTTTTTACTAGTCGAAAGTTATTGGAGGGCAACTAGCCCACCCCCACGCCCGTCATTCCCCCAAACACACCCAATCAAAATTTTGATATAGCCATTTTGTTCGGTGTATTTGATTTCCAGATAGAAAATATGTTTTTGAGGAGGACACTCCCCCAAAACCCCCAGGGCAAGGGTTTTAAGTTATGCCTTCGGGGCATATAAGGTTTTATAGAAGACCTTGTCATAGAAACTTCAAAATAGGCTCTTTCGATTGGAAATTCATAGGGATAGTGCCCTTTTTAATAGTCGAAAGTGATTGGAGGGCAACTAGCTCCCCAAGCCAATCATTTCCAAAAAATATCCAATCAAAATTTTGAGATAGCCATTTTGTTCAGCGTAGTTGATTTCCAGATGGAAAATATGTTTTAGAGGAGGACACGACCTTTGGGGCAAGGGTTTTAAGTCTTGCCATGAGGGCATATAAGAAAGATGTTGGCATAATGTACTATTTATAATTTTTTTCACTTAGAGCTCGGCACTTCATATGGAAGGGTTTGTCGTAGAAACTTCAAAAGGGGCTCATTTAATTGGAAATTGAGAGTTCTAGTGCCCTTTTTAGTAGTCAAAAGTGATTGGAGGGCAACTAGCCCACCCCCACGACAATCAATCCCCCAAACACATCCAATAAAAATTTTGAGAATGCCATTTTGTTCAGCGTAGTTGATTTCCAGATAGAAAATATGTTTTTGAGAAGGACACTCCACCATAACCCTCAGGGCAAGGGTTTTAAGTTAAGCCCTGGGAGCATATAAGGTTTTTATAGAAGGCATTGAGGTAAAAACTTCAAAACAGGCTCATTCAATTGGAAATTCGAAGGGCTGGTACCCTTTTATTAGTCAAAAGTCACTGGAGAGCAATTATCCCCCCCCCACGCCCATCTATCGCTCAGACGCATCCAATGAAAATTTTGAGATAAGCATTTTGTTCAGCGTAGCTGATTTCCGAATAGAAAATTTATTTTTGAGGGGGACTATCCCCCACAACCCTCAGGGCAAGTGTTTTAAGTTATGCCCTGGGGGCATATAAGGTTTTTATTGAAGGCGTTGACGTAGAAATTTCAAAAAAGGCTAGTTCGATTGGAAATTCAAAGGGCTAGTGTCCTTTTTAATAGTCGAAAGTGATTGGAAGCCAACTAGCCCCCCCCCCCCTCCCCAACCATCATTTCCCCAAACACATCCAATCAAAATTTTTAGATAGCCATTTTGTTGAGTGTAGTTGATTTCCAGATAGAAAATATGTTTTTGAGGAGGACACTCCCCCAGAACCGTCAGGGCAAGGGTTTTAAGTTATGTCCTGGGGGTAGAAACTTCAAAAGGGGCCCATTCTATTGGAAATTGAGAGTTCGAGTTCCCTTTTTAATAGTCAAAAGTGATTGGAGGGCACCTAGCCCCCCACGCCCATCATTCCCCCAAACACATCCAATCAAAATTTTGAGATAGCCATTTTATTCAGCGTAATTGATTTCCAGATATAAAATATGTTTTTGAAGACGATACTCTCCCACAACCCTCAGGGCAACGGTTTTAAGTTATGCCCTGGGGCCATATAAGGTTTTTATAGAAGGCGGTGTCCTAGAAACTTCAAAACAGGCTCATACGAATGGAAATTCGAAGGGCTAGTACCCTTTTTAATAGTCGAAAGTGATGGGAGGGCAACAACCCCCCCCCCCACAACCATCATTCCCCCAAACACATTTAATCAAAATTTTGAGATAGCCATTTTGTTCAGCGTAGTTGATTTCCAGATTAAAATATGTTTTTGAGGAGGAGAATCCCCTAAAACCCTCAGGGCAAGGATTTTAAGTTATGCCCTGGGGTTATATAAGGTTTTTATAGAAGGTGTTGTCGTAGAAACTTCAAAACACGCTCATTTGATTGGAAATTCGAAGGGCTAGTAGCCTTTTTAATAGTCGAATGTGATTGGAGGGCAACTAGCCCTCCTCCGCCCATCATTTCCCCAAACATATCCAATCAAAATTTTGATATAACCATTTTGTTCAGCGTAGTAGATTTCCAGATAGAAATTATGTTTTTGAGGAAGACACTCCCCCACAACCCTCGGGGCTAGGGTTTTAAGTTATGCCCTGAGGGCCTATAAGAACAATGTTGGCACAATGTACTATTTATTATTTTTTTTCTTTAGATCTGGGCACTTCATACGGAAGGGGTTATCGTAGAAAGTTCAAAAGAGGCTCATTCGATTGGAAATTGAGAGTTCTAGTGCCCTTTTTACTAGTCAAAAATGATTGGAGTGCAACTAGCCCACCTTCACGCCCAGCATTCCCCCAAACACATCTAATCAAAATTTTGAGATAGCTATTTTGTTCAGCGTAGTTGATTTTCAGATAGAAAAGATGTTTTTGAGGAGGACACTCCCCCAGAGCCGTCAGGGCAAGGGTTTTAAGCTATGCCCTGGGGGTAGAAACTTCAAAAGGGGCTCATTCTATTGGAAATTGAGAGTTCGAGTGCCCTTTTTAATAGTCAAAAGTTATTGGAGGGCACTTAGCCCCCCCACGCCCATCATTCCCCCAAACACATCCAATCAAAATTTTGAGATAGCCATTTTGTTCAGCCTAGTTGATTTCCAGATAAAAATATGTTTTTGAGGAGGACACTCCCCACAACCCTCATGGCAAGGGTTTTAAGTTATGCCCTGGGGCCATATAAGGTTTTTATAGAAGGCGTTGTCGTAGAAACTTCAAAACAGGCTCATTTGATTGGAAATTCGAAGGGCTAGTAGCCTTTTTAATAGTCGAATGTGATTGGAGGGCAACTAGCCCTCCCCCGCCCATCATTTCTCCAAACATATCCAATCAAAATTTTGATATAGCCATTTTGTTCAGCGTAGTAGATTTCCAGATAGAAAATGTGTTTTTGAGGAGGACACTCCCCCAAAACCCTCGGGGCTAGGGTTTTAAGTTATGCCCTGAGGGTCTATAAGAACAATGTTGGCACAATGTACTATTTATTATTTTTTTCTTTAGATCTGGGCACTTCATATGGAAGGGGTTGTAGTAGAAACTTCAAAAGGGGCTCATTCGATTGGAAATTGAGAGTTTTGGTGCCCTTTTTACTAGTCAAAAGTGATTGGAGTGCAACTAGCCCACCTTCACGCCCAGCATTCCCCCAAACACATCCAATCAAAATTTTGAGATAGCCATTTTGTTCAGCGTAGTTGATTTCCAGATAGAAAATATGTTTTTGAGGAGGACACTCCCCCATAACCCTCAGGGCAAGGATTTTAAGTTAAGCCCTGGGGACATATACGGTTTTTATAGAAGGCATTGTCGTAGAAACCTCAAAAAGGGTTCATTCGATTCGGGCTCTTTCGATTGAAAATTCAAAGGGCTAGTGCCCTTTTTTATAGTCGAAAGTGATTGGAGGGCAACTAGCTCACCCCCACGCCTATTATTCCCCCAAACACATCCAATCAAAATTTTGAGATAGCCATATTGTTCAGCATAGTTGATTTCCAGATAGGAAATATGTTTTTGAGAAGGACTCTCCCCCATAACCCCCAGGACAAGGGTTTTAAGTTATGCCATGGGGCTTAAGTTATGCCTTGGGGCATATAAGGTTTATATAGAAGGCATTGTCGTAGAAACTTCAAAACAGGCTCATTGAATTGGAAATTCAAAGGGCTATGCCCTTTTTGTTGTCGAAAGTGATTGGAAGGCAGCAAGCCCCCCCCCCCCCCGCTCACACCCATCATTTAAATAAAACACATCTAATCAAAATTTTGAGATAGCCATTGTGTTCAGCGTAGTTTATTTCCAGATAGAAAATATGTTTTTGAGGATGAAACTTCCCCAAAGCCCTCAGTGCAAGGATTTTAAGTTATGCCCTGGGAGCATATAAGGTTTTTAAAGAAGACGTTGTCGTAAAAATTTCAAAAAAGCTCATTCGATTGGAAATTCAAAGGGCTAGTGCCCTTTTTAAAAGTCAAAAGTGATTGGAGGGCAACTAGCCCCCCCCCCACTCCCATCATTCTCCCAAATACATGCAATCAAAATTTTGAGAGAGCCCTTTTGTTCAGCGTAGCTGATTTTCAGATAGAAAATATGTTTTTGAGGAGGACACTCTTGCACAACCCTCAGGGCAAGAGTTTTAAGTTACGCTCTGGGGGTATATAAGGTTTTTATAGAAGGTTTTTGTCGTAGAAACTTCAAAAAAGGCTCATTGGGTTGGAAATTCAAAGGTCTAGTGCCCTTTTTAATAGTCGAATGTGATTGGAGGGTAACTAGCCTTCCCACACCCATCATTTCTCCAAACACATCCAAGAAAAATTTTGAGATAGGCATTTTGTTGAGCGTAGTTGATTTCCAGATAGAAAATATGTTTTTGAGGAGGACACTCCCCCAGAGCCCTCAGGGCAAGTTATGCCCTGGGGGTAGAAACTTCAAAAGTTTGGTTGAAAATTGAAGGTTCGAATGCCTTTTATAATAGTTGAAAGTAAATGGAGGGCATCTAACCCCCCCCCCCTCACGCCCATCATTCCCCCAATCACATCCAATCAAAATTTTGAGATAGCCATTTTGTTGAGCGTAGTTGATTTCCTCATAGAAAATATGTTTTTAAGGAGGAAACTTCATATGGAAGGGGTTGTCGTAGAAACTTCAAAAGGGGCTCATTCGATTGTAAAATGAGAGTTCTAGTGCCCTTTTTACTAGTCAAAAGTGATTGGAGTTCAAATAGCCCACCTTCACGCCCAGAATTCCCCCAAACACATCCAATCAAGATTTTGAGATAGCCATTTTGATCAGCGTAGTTGATTTCCAGATAAAAAAAAAATGTTTTTGAGGAGGACACTCCCCCATAACCCTCAGGGCAAAGGTTTTAAGTTATGCCCTGGGGCGATATAAGTTTTTTATAGAAGGTGTTGTCGTAGAAACTTCAAAAAAGGCTCATTCAATTGCAAATTCGAAGGGCTAGTACCCTTTTTAATAGTCGAAAGTGATAGGAGGGCAACTAGCCCGTCATTCCCCAACGCCCTTCATTCCCCCAAACACATCCAATCAAAGTTTTGAGATAGCCGTTTTGTTCAGCGTAGTTGATTTCCAGATAGAAAATATATTTTTGAGGAGGACACTCCCCCATAACCCTCATTGCTAGGGTTTTAAGTTATGCCCTGGGGGCATATAAGGTTTTATAGAAGATGTTGTCGTAGAAACCTCAAAAAGGGCTCATTCGATTGGAAATTCAAAGGGCTAGTGCCCTTTTAAATAGTCGAAAGGAATTGGAGGGCAACTAGCTCCCCCGGGCCCATCACTTCCCCAAACACATCCGATTAAAATTTTAGATAGCCATTTTGTTCAGCGTTGTTGATTTCCACATAGAAAATATATTTTTGAAGAGAACACTCCCCCACAACCCTCGGGGCAAGGGTTTTAAGTTATGCCCTGAGGGCATATAAGAACGATGTTGGCACAATGTGCTATATATTAATTTTTTTTCCTTTAGAGCTGGGCACTTCATATGGAAGGGGTTGTCGTAGAAACTTCAAAAGGGGCTCATTTGATTGAAAATTGAGAGTTCTAGTGCCCTTTTTACTAGTCGAAAGTGATTGGAGGGTAACTAGCCCCCCCCCACGCCAATCATTCCCTTAAAAAAATCCAATCAAAATTTTGAGATAGCCATTTTGTTCAGCGTAGTTGATTTTTAGATATAAAATATTTTTTTGAGGAGGACACTCCCCCACAACCCTCAGGGCAAGGTTTCTAAGTTATGCCCTGGGGGCATATAAGGTTTTTATAGAAGATATTGTCGTAAAAACCTCAAAAAGGGCTCATTCAATTGGAAATTCAAAGGGCTAGTGCCCTTTTAAATAGTCAAAAGTAATTGGAGGGCAACTTGCCCCCCGGGCCCATCATTTCCCCATACACATCCAATCAAAATTTTGAGATAGCCATTTTGCTCAGCGTAGTTGATTTCCAGATAGAAAATATATTTTTGAGGATGACACTCCTCCACAACCCTCGTGGCAAGGATTTTAAGTTATGCCCAGAGGACATATAAGAACAATGTTGGCACAATGTACTATTTATTATTTTTTTTTCTTTAGAGCTGGGCACTTCATATGGAAGGGGTCGTCGTAGAAACTTCAAAAGGGGCTCATTCGATTGAAAATTAAGAGTTTTAGTGCCCTTTTAACTAGTCGAAAGTGATTAGAGGGTAACTAGCCCATCCACACGCCCATCATTCCCCCAAAAACATCCAATCAAAATTTTGGAATAGCCATTTTGTTCAGTGTAGTTTATTTCCAGATAGAAAATATATTTCTGAGGAGGACACTCCCCCATAACCCTCAGGACAAGGATTATAAGTTATGCTATGGTGGCATACCCCTATGCCTTCCCAAGGCCTGAAAAAAATTTGCACTCTACTGAAAAAATACAAATGAATGTGAATTGTCAGTTTAATATACATTTACTGATGTTCAGTAATCAAAATGTTAATATTATTTAATTTATTAAAGTTATAAAAGTAAAAACATTTATTTTTTTTTCAGTAAAGTGCAAATTTTGTTCTGGCCTTGGGAAGGCATAGGGTTTTGCGCCCAACTTATGTTAATTTCTGCTCGTTTTGAGTTTGACTCGGTTAATTATTGTAATTTCTCTTCGTATTGGGTTTCATTTATTTATCGATGCTGATTTGTGGTAGTTTCACGCTTGGTAGATTATTTGATTTTATTTTTGCTCATTTTTCATTTAATGGAGTTCTTTACTTTTCTTTGAAAAACTTATTTTGTGGAAAACGTTTATTAAATTAATATATAGAAAGAGTGGTCGTATAAACTTTGGAGAGGGCTCATTGGATTGTTAATCAGAAGTCTTAGTGCCCTTTTTGAGATTTAGAGTGATCGGAGGCCAGATAGCCCCCCACAACTCGTATTTCCCCAAAGTTTATCGAAATTATATAGAAGATTTAAGTTATAACTTTAAAAATTTAAAGTTGTATAAAAATTTTGAGATGGCCATTTGTTGTCTTAGAAACTTCGAAAAAGGCTCATTCGGTTTGAAATTGAAAGGGCTAGTGCTGTCTTTAATAGTTAAAATTGATTGGACGTCAACCCAACATTTCCCAAAACACATTCAATAAAAATTTATAGATAGCCATTTGGTTCAATGTCATTGAAAATTCTGGAAATTATGTCCTTGAGAATGATAACCGCTCACAGCCCTTAGGGCAAGGGTTGTAAGTTATGCCCTAAGGGCATATAAGGTATATATAGAAATGGTGATCGTATAAACTTTAAAAGGAAGCACTGGATGGGTAATCAGTAGTTTTCGTGCTCTTTTTAAGATTCAGAGTGATCGAAGGGTGGATACCCCCCCCCCCCCAACCTCGTGTTTCCCGAAATGCATCTGATTTCAATTTTGAGATGGCGATTTGTTGTCGTAGAAACTTCGAAAACAGCTCACTCGATTGGAAATAGGGAAGTCCAGTGCCCTTTTTGATAGTCGAAAAGGATTAGAGGGCAAATAATCCTCCCTCCCACGCCCACCATTTCCCTAAACATTTCCAATAAAAAGTTTGCAATAGTTATTTTGTTCAACGTACTTGGAAATTCCGGAAATTATGTCTTTGAGGATGGCAACCTCCCCCCCCCACAGTCCAAAGGGTATGAGTTATTTCCTGTGGAAGTATAAGATATATATAGAAAGTATAAGGTATATATGAAACTTAAAAAGTGCCCTTTTTAAGATTCAAAGTGATCGGAGGGTAGATACCTCCCCCTTCAAACCTCGTATTTCCCCAAAGTTTATCTGATAGAAATTTTGAGATGGCCATGTATTGACGAAGAAACTTCGAAAACAGCTGATTTGATTGAATATTGAAAGGGCCGGTACCGTTTTTAGTAGCCCATAGCTATTGGTGAGTAACTACTCCCCCTGTCGCACCCAGCATTTCCCAAACTTACCCAATGACGACTTTGAGATAGCCATTTGGTTAAACGTCATTGAAAGGTCTGGAAATTGTGTCTTTGAGAACAATAATCCCCCAGATCCCTTAGGGCAAGGGTTGTAAGTTATGCCCTAAGGGAATATAAGGTTTACCTAGAAATGGTATCTGTCAATTATGTCTTTGAGGATTTTGGCCCCCCCTCCCCCTCACAGTCCTCAGGGCAAGAGTTGCAAGTTATGCAGTGGTAAAATATAAGGTATATATAGAAAAGGTGATCGTACAAACTTCGGAGGGGGCTTATTGGATTTGTAATCAGAAGTTCTAGTGCCTTTTTAAGACCCAGAGTGATTGGAGCGTGAATAACCCCCCCCCCCTCCCCCAACCGACACCTTGTATTTTCTCGAAATGCATCTGATAGAAATTTTGAGATGGCTATTTGTTGTCGCAGAAACTTCGGAAAATGCTCATTCGATTTGAAGTTGAAAGGACCAGTGCTCATTTTAATAGTTGAAAGTGATTGGATGGCAACTAACCCTCTTCCCAATCACACCAGTTCCTCAATCAGAACCAATCAAAATTTTGAGATAGCCATTCTGTTCAACGGGGTTAAAAGGTCTGGAAATTATGTCTTTGAAGTCATTGGATCGGTAATCAGAAGTTCTAGTGCCCTTTTTAAGATTCAGCGTGATCAGAGGATGGATACCTCCCCCCCCCACACCTCGTATTTTCCCAAGGTGTATCTGATCTAAATTTTGAGTTGGCCATTTGTTGTCGATGGCCATTTGTGAATGAAAAATGCTCATTCGATTTGAAATTGAAAGGGTTAGCGTTAATTTTAATAGTTGAAAGTGATTGGAGGGCAACTAACTCCCCTCCTACACCCACCATTTCCTGAAACACAGGCAATAAAAATTTATGAGATAACGATTTTGTTCAACGTAGTTGAACTAGTGCCCTTTTTAAGATTCTAGTGAGTTCTAGTGCCCTTTTTAAGATTCAAAATGATCAGAGCGTGGATACCTCCCCCCCACACCTCGTATTTTCCCAATGTGATAGCTATTTTGTTCAAAGCAGTTGAAAGGCTCTGAAATTATGACTTTAGAGTTGACAACCCCCCTACAGCCCTCAGGGCAAGGGTTGTAAGTTATGCCCTAGGGGCATATAAGGTATATGTAGAAAGGACGATCGTTCAAACTTCGGAGGGGACTAGTTGGACTGGTAATCAGAAGTTCTAGTGCCCTTCTTAAGAACCATTGTGATTTGAGGGTGGATACTCCCCTCCCCGAAACCTCGTATTTTCCCAAAATGTATCTGATAGAAATTTTAAGATGGCTATTTGTTGTCGTAGAAACTTCAGAAAATGCTCATTCGATTTGAAATTGAAAGGGCCAGTGCTCATTTTAATAGTTGAAAGTGATTGGAGGGCAACAACCCCCCTCCCATGGACACCATTTCCTCAAACAAAGCCAATCAAAATTTTTAGATAGCCATTTTGTTCAACGTAATTAAAAGGTCCGAAAATTATGTCTTTGAAGTTGACAACCCCTCACAGCCCTCAAGGCAAGGGTTTTAAGTTATGCCCTGGGGGTATATAAGGTATATATAGAAAGAACGATCGTATAAAATTCAGAGGCAGCTCATTGGATTGGTAATCAGAAGTTCTAATGCCCTTTTTAAGATTCAGAGTGATCAGAGGGTGGATACCTCCCCCCATACCTCGTATTTTCCCAAAGTGCATCTGATCAAAATTTTGAGATGGCTATTTTTTTGTCGTAGAAACTTCGAAAACAGCTCATTCGATTGGAAATTGAAAAAAAACAGTGTCCTTTTTAATAGTCGAAAATAATTGGAGGGCAACTTATCCTCCTTACACGCCCACCATTTTCCCAAACACATCCAGTAAAATGTCTGCAATAGCAATTTTTCAACGTAATTGAAAGGTCGGAAAATTATGTCTTTGAGGATTGTCCCCTCCCCCACAGTCCTCAGGGCAAGAGTTGTAAGTTATGCAGTGGGGGAATATAAGGTTTGTGTAGAAAGTTGAAAGTTCAAGTTCAAGTTCTATTTATTTCCATAAATAACAATAATAAAAACAATATCCCAAAGGGCTCAATAGCCCGCTATTTGGGAAACTACATAGAATAAATGACTAAAATTAAAACTTGGCATATACAATACTAAACAATGTCTAATTTATAAATCTATAAGGAAAAGAAGTCAACTCACCGACAGTCCATACGAAACAGCGACTTTTCTATCACGCAACAATAAATAACAAATTAAAATTTTCTACATCCCCGAGGATCCAACGCCAACAAAACAAAACAACCATCGGCCTCCCCAAAAAATTAAACCATAAAACAACTAAAAATTATCTAATATTTACCTTTAATAAGAATCTTTTCATATGTCTCTTAAAGGAGCCAAGTGTTCGTGACTGACGAGTCGCAGCAGGAGCCAAGTTCCAAGCACGGCCCACGGTCACGACCAGACCAAAATTTGAAGGAACCGAGGGAATAGCCGGAATTATCACATCCTCCAAGTTTCGAACTGTATACAAATTTATTTCCCCTACTAGTTTAAGTAGTTCAGAAGAACAGCATGGGAGATCTCTGTGGAAGAATTGATATACCAACGAAGATAGAGATATACATAAATATCTTTAATCTTAAGAAGATCAACAGGAGTGTGTGTAGTCGACTGGAGAACTCTTACCGCTTTCTCATGAAGAATATGAACAGGAGCAAGTACAGAAGGAAATTTATACATCCACACACACGAACAGTAACAAATATAAGGGAAAATGAGAGAGAAATATAAAAGACGGAGTATAGGAAAAGGAAATTTACGCTTTGATTTACGGATGATTCCAAGTCCGCGGGAAATTTTCACTCTTATTACTTGAACGTACTACTTAAACGAAAAATTTTCATTCAAAAGAATTCCCAGGAATCTCACATATCGATCCGGGGGGCGACTTACGGAGCCTCTTGCTGTAGGATGCTCAGTAATTGTGGGGCATCTCACACTTGTACGGGACAAAATCAGAAGGTACGACTTTTTTACATTTAAAGCTAGTTGAGTTATTTCAAACCAAATGTGTATCTTCTTAGTCATTGCTAGAAGTTTTAGAATAAGGGATGACTCATCCAGAGCTGCAGCACCTAGAGTAGTGTCATCTGCAAATGCTACCAGTTCTTCTCGACAATCAGATGTGGACGCCAAGATAGTCTGAGAGTAACATTTGTGACACAATCCACAGCAAACATTGGTAATTGGGGTGTTAAGAAGTCGGTAGAGGTCGTTCACATAAATCAGCAAGAGGGTTGGCCCAAGAATAGAACCTTGGGGTACACAGCATTCAATTGGAACTTGCTTGTCTGTATCTTCAATGGCGATATATCTGTCAGTGAGGTATGCAGAGAACCAAGACAAAGCTTCCCCACGCACACCATGATGAGAAAGTTTACCAATGAGGATCTTGTGTGTAAGGCAGTCAAAAGCTTTCTTTACATCAAGAAAAATGGCCGCAGGAATAAAATTAGAATCTAAAGATCGTTGTATAGACTGAAGAAGTTTATTACAAGCATGTTCTGTAGAATACTTTGCGTGAAATCGAAACTGATGCTGATGGGAAAACAAAATTTGCTTCAAGAAGTCTCACCAGACGTTTGAGCATTGGCCTTTTAAATATCTTAGAGAACACTGACAAAAGAGAGATCGGCCTATAGTTCCCAGGATCCTCACGGTCACCTCCTTTAAAGAGAGCTATCACACAAGACAATTTAAGACGTTGGGGAAATACTCCTAGTTGAAATGACCTATGAATCAAATGGCAAAGTTGGGTGATAATCGATGGAAAGATATGTTTAATTTCTTTAGCAGAAATTTCCGTATAAACTTTGGAGGGGGCTCATTGCAATCGTAATCAGAAGTTCTACTGCCTTTTTAAGACCCAGAGGGATTGGAGGGTGGATACCCCCACCACTCATCGTATTTTCCCGAAATGTATCTGATAGAAAATTTGAGATGGCAATTTGTTGTCGTAGAAACTTCAAAAACAGTTCAAGCGATTGGAAATTCAAATGGCCAGTGTCCTCTTTAGTAGTAGAAAATGATTGGAGTGCAACTAATCCCCCTCCTTCGCCCATCATTTCCACAAACACATCCAATTAAAATTTTAAGATAGTCATTTGTTCAACGTAATTGAAAGGACCAGAAATTATGTCTTTGAGGATGACAACCCCCCCCCCCCCCTCAAAGCCCTCAAGGAAGGGTTGTAAGTTATACCTTGTTTGCATATAAGGTATATAGAAAGGGTAATCTTATAAACTTCGGAGGGGGCTCATTAGAATGGTAATCAGAAGTCCTAGTGCCCTTTTTGAGATTTAGAGTGATCAGGGGCAGATACCCCCCCCCCCTCAACTCGTATTTTCCCGAAATGCATTTGATAAAAATTTTGAGATGGTCATTTGCTGTCTTAGAGATTTTTAGATAGCCATTTGTTCAACGTACTTGAAAGTTCTGGAAATTATGTCTTTGAGGATGACAACCTCCCCCCCCCAGAGCCCTCAGGGCAAGGGTTATAATTTATGTGCTTGGGGCATATAAGGTGTATATAGAAAGAACGATCGAATAAACTTAGGAGAGAGCTCATTGGATTGTTAATCAGAAGTTCTAGTGCCATATTGGTGGGGGATACCTCCCCCACCCACGCCTCATGGGTGGCCAGTATACTTTTTTCGACAGTTAAAAAGCTAAGTACCCTTTTTAATAGTAAAAACCAATTAAAGGGGAACTAACCCCCTCCAATGCCCACCATTGCCCCAAACGCTTTCAATAAAAATTTGGAATAGCCATTTTGTTCAACGTAAACCAAGCGAAAAAGAAAAGATAATTAATCAATAAGTAAACTAAACACATTCAATAAAACACTCATTTTAAAGACTTTCGACTATTTAAAGGTTATATTTTTGGTCATAGATTTACTTTTGCAAGTTATATTTGCATAACTCTTTTACTTCTCAAGATAGTAAGAATCCTGATATAACTTAGATAGGCCTAGTCAGTGAGTTACACATATTTATAAGTAGTAGGTTAAATATGTCACTGAGTTATATATTTCTGTATATAACTTATATGCCTAGTCAGTGAGTTACACATATTTATAAGCAGTAGGCTAAATATGTCACTCAGTTATATATTTCTGTATATAACTTATATAGGCCTAGTCAGTGAGTTACACATATTTTAAGTAGTAGGCTAAATATGTCACTCAGTTATATATTTCTGTATATAACTTAGATAGGCCTAGTCAGTGAGTTACACATATTTATAAGTAGTAGGTTAAATATGTCACTGAGTTATATATTTCTGTATATAACTTATATGCCTAGTCTGTGAGTTACACATATTTATAAGCAGTAGGCTAAATATGTCACTCAGTTATATATTTTTGTATATAACTTATATAGGCCTAGTCAGTGAGTTATACATATTTTAAGTAGTAGGCTAAATTTGTCACTCAGTTATATATTTCTGTATATAACTTAAATAGGCCTAGTCAGTGAGTTACACATATTTATAAGTAGTAGGTTAAATATGTCACTGAGTTATATATTTATGTATATAACTTGTATGCCTAGTCATTGAGTTACACATATTTATAAGCAGTAGGATAAATATGTCACTCAGTTATATATTTCTGTATATAACTTATATAGGCCTAGTCAGTGAGTTACACATATTTATAAGTAGTAGGCTAAATATGTCACTCAGTTATATATTTCTGTATATAACTTAGATAGGCCTAGTCAGTGAGTTACACATATTTATAAGTAGTAGGCTAAATTTGTCACTGAGTTATATATTTCTGTATATAACTTATATAGGCCTAGTCAGTGAGTTACACATATTTTAAGTAGTAGGCTAAATATGTCACTGAGTTATATATTTCTGTATATAACTTATATGCCTAGTCAGTCAGTTACACATATTTATAAGTAGTAGGCTAAATATGTCACTCAGTTATATATTTCTGTATATATAACATATATAGGCCTAGTCTGTGAGTTACACATATTTATAAGTAGTAGGTTTAATGTGTCACTGAGTTATATATTTCTGTATATAACTAATATAGGCCTAGTCAGTGAGTTATGTATATTTATAAGTAGTAGGTTAAATATGTCACTGAGTTATTGCCTTTGCAAAACAAAAGTGATCCGTTTATCTGGCCTCTCCCCAGGCCATTCAGCATGTCCCCAGGTGGCGATAGGGGAACACTCTACAGATATGTAGGGTACCTCCATAGGAGGCATGGACCAAGGGGGGACCTTGTCCCTGGGGGTCCATAATAGAATCTGGGGCACCCTTGCCCGGGGTCATAAATACAGGCGGAGGAGGAAGAAGGCCCCTCAAATGTACACTCAAAAGGGCCCACTTGTTTATCCACAAGTTCCATGAGTTGCAAACCTTCTCCCAGCAATGGGTTAAATTGCATGGTGATGCAGAACACCATCGCGGGAGGATCCTCTATAGGAGGACAACTGTGGCAGGGCGTAAGATCCAGATCTATGGACAACGGCCTCTGCAAAGGGCTGCCTCGACCTTTTCGGGGTACCTGCAAGACTGGGGACCTTGCGGTCAACTCTATTCCCACTTGAGGAGTGGCACCCCTCGAGGAAATTATAGGCTAGTAAACGACACAGCATTCGCACGGGATTCTGACTAATGGACAATTCTTCTGGGATTGGTATGTTTTGATGGGCGTCTTTGGGCTGAAAAACCTCTTTCCTAGCTAATTTATCTATTACGGGTTGCCTCCCCGTAGTAGCATAATATTTGTAGGCATGAATATATAATGAGTCGGAGGTAATAGGCTTGAGATTGTCTGTGCAGGATTTCGACTCTTGTTGATAGAAGAGCATCGCCAAGCGCTGAAAACCATGTTGTGACCAAGATGGGCCCAGGATTGCACAAAGCCTCCATTCATGGAGGTCCCAGGGACTTCTTGCTGTCCGGTTCTAAGCCGGCTTAAGCACTTCGGTGTAGACTTGAGAAGATATGTGATCCCCGTCCTGCACTGGTATCCGGGATCATTGCTTTTCCCGAGGCGAAAAAAATTTCAATGATTTAAAGAACATGAAAATTGGAACTTGGAATGTTACGACATTAAAAAATGACTATCGTATCGACATTTTGACTGACGAATTCAGACGATTCGAACTGGATCTATTAGGAGTTTCAGAAACTCATATCCCAGGGGTAGGAAGCATGAAATTAGGTGATATAGAATTTGTTTACTCAGGCAGGAAGGATGGGTTACATAGACAGGGAGTAGGGCTCATGATGAATAAGGAAGCTGCTAAGTCTTGTTTAGGCTGGGAAGGTATTAATAATAGAATACTAATTGCTCATTTTATGACTAGAAAGTTCAAGGTATCAGTTATAGTAGTATACGCCCCTGTAGAACCGACTGATGGAGATACTAGTGACTCAGATGAATTTTACTTACAGTTACAGGAGCAAATAGACAAGGTCCCAGGTAGAAATATGATGTTATTGCTGGGAGATTTTAACGCCCAGGTTGGTAGAAATATGGATAGATGGTATCCCAGCTTAGGTAAATTTGGTGTAGGAAAAGAAAACAGTAATGGATACAGACTTTTGCAATTTTGTAGGTATAACAATCTAGTTATAACCAATACGGTGTTTTGGTCATAAAATGGCTCATAAGCTAACATGGTATTCACGTGATGGTAAGACAGCAAACCTTATTGATTATGTTATAGTAAATCGAAGACTGGCAGGATCAATACAAGATACTAGGGTATATAGGAGTGCTGTTATTGATGTTAAAAGTAAAGATCACCATCTAGTAGTGTCAAGGGTTAATTTAAAGCTGAAATATCGGAAGGGTAATTACCTCCGGGAAGTTATGATGTTAGTAGACTCCAGGATGAGAATTTGAGAGAAACTTTCCAGGAACAGTTGAATACTAAACTTGAGAGCTTAAAATTTGATAATGTGGAAGATGGTTGGAATATTTTTAGAAAAATAATTTGTGAAGTTGCTGAAGGTGTATTAGGGAAGAAAGCTAGAACTGCAGCTAAGAATATTAGTGAAAAAAGCTTTAAGTTTAATAGAAAGGAGAAAGGACTTGTACAAGAATTATCTGAGTGATAGATCATATGAAAACAAAAGAAATGTAAAGAAAGTGGAGAAAGCATTGAAATATGAACTAAGGAGGTGTGAAGTGGAGGCCATGGATAAAATTGCCGAGGATTTAGAAGATGCAGCTAGACGGCATAATAGTAAAATATTGTACTGGCACGTTAACAAATTGAGAGGTAGTAGTCAATCCGGACTTGTCCCAGTTAAAGATAGGAATGGGGTGGCAATTAACGATAAGACAAAAGCTAAAGCGAGATGGGCCGAACATTTTGAGAATTTGCTTAACCGAGATAGAGTTGCAGGAAAAAATATAGAGGAAAATGAAAAAGTTTGTGATACCTTGGATGTGAAGGAAGATTTGTTTTGTGAGGAGGAATTAGAAACAGTACTAAAAGGATTAAAGAATAATAAGGCTCCAGGTGCTGATAGGGTAGTAAATGAGTTTCTTAAATATGGTGGCTCTGAGGTTAGAAATAAGTTATTGGAGATTATGAATATGATTTTGAAAAAGGGGAAGTACCTAATGATTTTAGGAAAACCTTAATTAAGCCACTTTATAAGAAAGGTGATAAAAGTGAGTGTGGTAATTATCGAGGCATTAGTCTGGTCTCTGTAGGTAGCAAATTACTTAGTAATATGATACTTTTTAGACTGAGAGATGCCGTAGACAAAGTTTTAAGAGAAGAGCAGTGCGGTTTTAGAAAAGGTAGAGGATGTGTTGACCAAATTTTCACTCTTAGGTTAATAATTGAGAAGTGCCTAAGTTTTTCAAACACTTTGGTCCTTAGTTTTATAGATTATGAGCAAGCGTTCGATTCTGTTGATAGAGGAGCTTTAGTAAAGTGTTTTATCCTTGTATGGTATACCAGACAAATACATTAAAGTGATTAGTGCTATGTACGAGAATAACACTGCTGCAGTTAAGGTAGGAAATGAGGTTAGCAGCTGGTTTTGTATTAAATCAGGAGTTAAGCAGGGTTGTGTTCTATCCCCCTTTATATGGATTATTTTGATGGACTTTGTTTTAAGGAGCACAGGAAGGCAATGGGAGACCACGGAATCAAATGGGGAGGAAAAAGTCTCCTGGACTTGGATTATGCTGATGATTTAAGCATCCTAGATGAAAGTGTGAGCAAAATGAATGAAGTTTTAGAGGTTTTGCGAGTTCAGGGTGCTAGTATTGGTTTGAAAATTAATGTTAGGAAGACCAAGTCACTAAGGCTAGGAATAAGTGAAGATGAAAAGGTGACGTTGGGTAATGAAAAGATTGATCAGGTGGGCAGTTTCACTTACCTTGGTAGTATTATTAGTAAAGATGGTGGGAGCAGTGAAGATGTTAAAAATAGAATAGCCAAGGCTCAGGGTGTTTTTTCACAGTTAAAAAAAGTCTGGAAGAATAGGAAGATAAGTCTGCAAACCAAGATTAGAATCTTAGAAGCTACAGTGATGACAGTGGTCAAATATGGCTCTGAAGCATGGACGCTCCGAAAAGCGGATGAAGATTTGCTAGATGTTTTCCAGAGAAATGCTTAAGGATTGTTCTGGGTACCCGGCTGACTGACCGTATTTCAAACAATAGGCTATACGAAAAATGTGGTTCAATACCACTTTCTAGGTCTATAATGAAAGAAAGGTTGAGGTGGTTAGGGCATGTTGTTCGGATGAAGGATGACAGATTGCCGAAGATTGTTCTTTTCGGCCAACCATCTAGGGCTAAACGGAAAGCAGGTCGTCCCCGTCTGGGTTGGGAGGACGTCATAAAGAAAGATTTAAAGGAAATGGGAACTTCGTGGGCGGGTGTAAAAAGGGAGGCTTTGAATAGATTGGGGTGGAGGAGGAGCGTGCGTAGCTGTGTTGGCCTCAGGCGGCTTGGTGCTGCGATGAGTTGTTAGTAGTAGTAGTAGTAGTAGTAATTGAAAGATCTGGATATTATGTCTTTGCGGATTGCAGTCCCCCACCTCAGGTCAAAAGTTGTATAATGTTTTTACTTATACTATAAATATTTTATATATACATATATAAAACATACGTTTATATTTACTTATAATATAAATGTTTTTACTTTTAAAACTTTAATAAATCAAATAATATTAACATTTTGATTACTAAATATCAGTATGTGTATATTGAACTGACAATGCACATTAAATTTTTCAGTGAAGTGCAAATTTTGTTCTGGCCTTGGGATAGCATAAGGATCTTGAGCCCTACTCATGTTAATTTCTGCTCGTTTTGAGTTTGAATCGGTTATTTATTGTAATTTCTGTTCGTTTGGGTTTCATTTATTTATCGAAGCTGATTCGTGATAGTTTCACGCTTGGTAGATTTTTTATTTTATTTTTGCTCACTTTTTGTTTAATGGAGTTCTTTACTTTTCTTTGAAAAACTTATTTGTGGAAAAAGGTTTTCAATTAATTTCTCTTCGTTTTATATTGGTCTTTTCAGTCATAGTCTTTTCAGGAAAAAAGAAAATAATCCTTTAAACCTTTTCGTTTTTGTAAGACTTTATAGTTTGGCCTGCTATTTGTATCGTGGAGAAAAAATGTTCAGCGATTTTTAACAACAGACGTTCTTTTAAAAATTTGGACATAAATAGTAGTGTTTAATTTAGTTAGATACCTCCTCTAGTTGACCTGAAATATAAAACTTGATACCATTCACACCAAAATCTGTTTACTTTCCTTGATAGCTTGGATACTCTGACAATATTTTGATTTGGTTAAATTTTAAGAGCAGAAGTAGCCCCGAAAGCTTGAACATAATACCCTCAGTCATTCTTGGGATACTGCTGAGATGCCTTATTGGAAATTAGCATTAATACAGTGCATTTTGATTTAATCTTAAGGCAACATTTATTTTCTAAACATAATTGGCAAATGGGAGGGTGAGCGTGGAAGGGGGACTAGTTGCCCTCCAATCACTTTTGACTATTAGCCCTTTTTCAGCCCTTTCTATTTTCAATGGAATTATCCCTTTTCGAAGTTCCTAAGACAGCTCCTTCGATACGAAGTGCCCTGTTCTAAACAAAAAAAAAAAAAAAAATAATAATACATTGTACCCACATCGATGTTAACTATAAAAATGTCAAGCCTTCCAATAAATTTCGACTATTAAAATAGGCACTAGGCCTTTCAATTTCCAATGAGCCCTTTTTTTAGTTTCAATGACAACCCTTTCTTTAAACACCTTATTTGCCAAAAAAGGCATAAATTACAATCCTTACCCTGAGGGCTGTGAGGGAGTTGCCATTCTCAAAGGCCTAATTTCAGAATTTTTAACTACGTTAAACAAAATGGCTATCTCAAAATTTTGATTGCATGTGTTTGGGGAAATGGTGGGTGGGAGAGGGGTGTTAATTATCCTTCACTCATTTTCGATAATTAAAAAGAGCACAAGCCCTTCTAATTTCCAATCGAATGAGCCCTTTTTGAAGTTTCTACAACATCACTATATATAAAAAACCTTATATGCCCAAGGGCATAACTTACAACCCTTGTCCCGAGGGTTCTGAGGGGGATTATTATCCTCAAAGACCTAATTTCTAATACTTTTAAATACGTTGAACAAAATGACTATCTCAAAATTTTGATTGGATGTGTTTGGAGAAATGGTGAGCACGCGAGGGGTTTAGTTGCCCTCTAATCATTTTCAACTATTAAAAAGGGCACTAGCCATTTCAATTTCCAATCAAATAAGCCCTTTTTGAAGATTTTACGACAGTACTTTCTATAAAAAAAAACCTTATATGTCCCCACGGCATAAGTTACAACTCTTGCCCTGAAGGCTGTTGGGGAGTGTCCTCCTCAAAAACATAATTTCTAGCTGGAAATCAACTACACTGAACAAAATGGCTATCTCAAAATTTTGACTGGATGTGTTTGGGGAAATGGTGGGTAAGGAAGAGGTGTTAGTTGCCTTCCAATCACTTTCGACTATTAAAAAGGGCCCAAGCCACTCCAATTTCCAATCGAATGAGCCTTTTTCGAAGTTTCTACGACAACTCCTACGATACGAGGTGCCCTGATCGAAGACCAAGAGCTAAAAATAAATAATACATTGTGGCAACATCGTTCTTTACTTAGGCAGCGCTATTGCACTGCCTATCATTGGAACAAAATTCAAACTTTAGCGTACAGAGCGAGGTACTGAATATAGAACGAACTCCCTAATATACGAATTAAAAATACGTGAATATACAAAGTGAATATACAAGTTCGTTACGTAAGTTATTTCTTCAGTTACGCACATTTATTACAAATAAAAAGGTTCGCAAATAAAATTAAACAACTTTCGAATAAGCCATTTAAACCAAATGAAAGTAAAATGAATACGCAAATTTTGTTTTAAATTTTCATCCAAGGTGAGTCAAAATGAAAAAAACCTGCATTAATTCAAAAACGTTCAAAACTTAAATTAAAAAAATAAGTTTTTTTTAAACTGGAAGTAAGGAGAAACATTAAAACTTAAAACGAACAGAAATTATTCAGTATATGAAAAAGGCTGTCTCCTCCTCATTGCCTCGCTCTTTGCGCTAAATTTTTTTCGTTTTAAGAAAAAGTTGTGAGAAAGAGCCTAACTTAGCGTAAAGCACGAGGCGTTGAGGAAGGGACAGCCCCTTTCATATACGGAATAATTTCTGTTCGTTTTAAGTTTTAATGACGCTCCTTACTTTCAGTTAAAAAAAAATTGTTTTTTTTATTTAATAGCATAGGGGAGAGTCGGGAACCCTGGGACAAGTTCAACTTAAAGCTCAATATCTCTTACGTTTACAGTCCAATTTTCCTGTATCAAACATCAATCTGTTGCAAAACTATTTGGCTTTTACTGGGATTTTTTCTCAGATTTTGTTTGCTCGCAGTAAATAGCAAGACTTATTTTTTTCAGAGGGTCTCGCTTCGTCCCAGAGTACCACTTGTGCGGGTACTATGGGTCAGGGTGGTGGGTACTTTGGGACACCATAATAAATCAATTAAAACTTCGTATATTTTGTGGTATAAAACTGTAAAAATACAATAAACCTATTTAAAAAAGTTATTCAACAGAGCAGTTGGTCAGGTCATCTGAACATCTTGGCAATGCGTTTAGTTCCTTCCAAGACCATTAGAACTGGCAATTTATCACTACTTCTGAGATATCGACAATCGCTTCATCACGCTCTTTCGAAAACACGTAAACTTCCAGGCTGGAACGTTTCGTTTCAACAATTTGGCAGTTTAGCCATCTGGCTTGGCCTGAAGCACTTCACCAGTGTAGAATTTCAATCCCTTTTTCCCCTTTCTAGTCGACTACAACAAAGTCACCGGAACTGATACTGGGAGTCACAGACTCCTCTTCCGCCAATCGCAAATCCTTAGAGCAGAATGAGTCGTCAGAATTGTTGTCACACTCAAAATCCCCTGGTCCTGCTTCATCTCCGCTTTCGTCCCTGAACGTCAGCAATCTCTTGGTAGTTTTCTTCTGAATCTTTGGCTTTTTTGCAGGAGCCAATTTCTTTCTTTTCTTGAGATCCTTCTTTTCTTTTTTTGCCTTCCTTTTTTTTCTGCAGCTTGGATCGAGTCTTTCACCGGTGTAGAAGTCAATATCTTGGATACTCCAGGATTCCTGCATGTCTTTCTGTTTTTAGCCTCCCTTTATGGCAGGGGTATAATATCTTATTCTGGCACAACAAACGAAGTTGAATGGGTTTTTAGTACTGGGACCCTAGCTCAACTGAAACTCTTGCAGATCTGGTAAATTTTCGTCAACAGCGGCAGACTATTATTTCTCCGTTTCAGTAGTATCTTCTCGTCGCAAAGCAGGAAGAAAGTTATACTATTGCCACACTCCAGTATTCAGCGCGGAAAATTCCAGGCTTTGAGAATCCGTTAGTGATGTTAGTCTGATAGAAGGCCTTAGAAAAAGCAACCTCCAGTAATTCACATATCTCATTCCGTCACTGCTCGACCAGGGTTAAGTCTCAACCAGTTCTCCATTGCCTGTGACCAGTAAGTCTTTAAAGGTCCATAAACCGAAACGCCGAGAGGCTGCAACCTGGATGATGTGTGCGGCGGGAACGTAAGTAAATGTATTCCCTTTTCTTTGGCCAACGAAACTCCATCGTAACTGGTGTGACTTTCATGATTGTCCATCAGAATCAAGACAGGATTCTCAGGAGATGGGTGGACACGCGATACAAAGTGCTCCAAATACAGCAAAAACAGATCCTTTGTCATCAAAGTATTTCCAGACTTGCGACTTGCTATTCCAGCAGTCTGTGGGGGGGGGGCTCCATCAAGAAGCCTTTCTACGAAACTTGCTCGTGGTAAAATCAGAAAGGCTCGAATAAATCCTCCCATGGCATTTATAGTGCCCACCTGGGTCACCAGCTTTCCTCACTCTTGGGAAGTTGCAGAACCATGCTGCCTTACTCCTTCGGGCTCAGCACTCTTTGACACTTGTCTGGATATTCGCAGGCCCGGTCTCATCGAGGTTGAAGATCCAGCTAGCAGGGAACTTGTATTTTGAATACAAATCTCCGATTTTCCTGTAAAAAGTATCAACAACAACATGATTGAAACCAAAGATTTTGCTGGATACTTATAGGTTCTGGCCTTCGAAGAGAATTGAAGGATGCTTTCTAGGAAAGCCATACAACCTGTTTTTGCCTGCAGAATTTTCTGTGTCCCAGCTTGGCGGATATGCACGTCCATTTTTTTTCGCCATAAGCCAAGCAAGCTCGCTTGCTCTCTTCCTGGAGAGACCATAGCGCATTCGGGCTGCATGAAGGATGTACTCTTCAAGTTGATGCTCCTGCTCAATCGTAAATACTCGCCTGTTGTCATAGGCGGGAGTGTAACTAAACTCTTCTTTTTCTTCATCGGTTCTGTTACAAAACACAGTGGCATATCTGCTAGGAGTTGACCGCTTGACATTGTAAATTTCAGCAGCTGCCGAAAGTGGCATCCCAAAAAGGTGAGCTTCTACTGCTTTCTTCATGTCCTCCTCATTCCAGACGTAAGGCGACGGATCAGATTTCCTCGTTTTTGGCATTCTAAAACGAAAGAAAGAGTTTTTTAGTTTATATATTAAGTTTAAGTTCTTCTAAGTTTATATATTAGGTAAGATTTAAATTTAATGTAAAAATTTGAATGTATGGAGTTTATGATTGAATATAGTTTTATGGAATATAGAAATAATATAGGATTTTGTATGATATAAAGAAAAAAAATTATAGAGTTTAGATTTGAAGTATTTGAGACTTAGATTGTAGATTTTAGATTTGAGGTCTTAGATTTGAAGACTTAGATTTGAATTAGTGGAGTTTATTTTATGAAAAAAAATTTAGTAAATTTTTAGGGAATTTAGAAATAGTATGGGATTTTTATGAATTCTTAGATTATAGATTTGAAGTAATTTTTTAATGATTGTTGGAATTTATTTTAAACTAGTGGAATTTATTTTATGTGTTGAGGGGATACGATTGGCCTAGATTGTAAAATATTTGATTTTGTGGAGTTTGTTTTTTAGGATTGTTGTAGCTACCTTATAACACAAGGCCCATCGAGAGTAGAAAAACGAAAGAAAGAAGTTAACATAAGACAAGAAGCATAATCTCGAAAGTTCTCTAGGCTAAAGCAATCAAGGTATCCTGGTACACAATGAACTGAAACCTGTCCCAATGTACCCCGGAACACGCGTCCCAGAGTACCCTAACAGTACAAACTTACAAAAAAAATTTGATCGTCCACTAGATGGTAGAAGAACACAACAAAATCTACACCACTGAAAACTGATAAATTTCTCTATCTATTGGGCTATGAGCAATTTTCTAGAAGCTGTTTACCTAAGAGTACCGTAGAATATCGCAAAGCAAAAATATTTTTCAAAGACAACATAAAGAATTTACCTAAATTTTGTGATAGAAAGTTCCACTTGCGACCACTTTACCGCATCCATAGATAGTCCAAGAGATGGCGTTTTGAGGTGTGAGTAGCGGCAGATTTTTAGCTTGAAGTTTACTGTTAGGAGTACACGTGTCTCAACGGACCCGCGTCCCAACGTACCCAAATCTCTCCTATATTAATGACTTTCAATAAAGATTGCAAATGCTTTTCAAAAAGACAAAGAACATACAAAATGAACCTTTTGGCGAGAGTTGAACTAAATCAAAAACGTGTTATGTGTGTACGACCTGTCAAAAAGGGCGTCACTCAGAAATGACTGAACATATTAATTTGGAACTAATATTACTACCATTACCACTTCTACATTTACTTCTACTACTACTTCCATAAACACTACTTGAAGGCCAAGAGCATGAAGATGGATATTTATAGAATTATATAAATATACAGGTTATAAAAGAGACATATCAGCAGTTTAATAGTAAAGGCTATTTGTATTAAATTGAATCTTATAGGACGTAAAAGAGAGATGTTCAACTGACAAAATACTATTGCTACTACTAGAACAATAACAGTATATATATATGCTATATAAATAGCTCTATAGAGATATTACTGCTAGTACTATTGCTATTAATGCTAATACTTCTTGTTGAGTTCCACCCTGTTTCTGTTCCTTTCAGATAAATGGCCTTTTTTTGTTTCTTAATTACATTTGCTTATAGTATAATTTTAAAAGACAGGTTAAATTCTCGTTGCTAAGTTAGAGGCGTCGCAATAAGTAAGCTTTGAAGTAAGTTCTATTTTTTACTTCCTGATTTGGAGTTATTGAAAGATAAAGCTAAGAGGTAGAATTGGGTTTGAATGGGTATGGAGATGATTGGCTGGCCCAAGTGAAGGTCCACCCCTATGAACAGTGGGGTACAAAATATTATTTTGATTTAGTCTACTTTGGGACCCCGTACAGGGAGTCTGTAATTGGAATTTATAGATGTTATTATTGTGACCCTTTTGGAAGAATACAAGTAAGGTATTTTTTATACAAACTGTGTACTAGTTTCTGTAACCTAGGCAGGGTAGGAATAGAGCTACGAAGTACCGTCATTATTATATTGACAGGAAAGTTTGTTATCTCCAAGGAGAGAGTATAGAGATTTTCTAGCCGTAACCCAAGGTGGGTACACTTGGCTTTAGAATGTGGCCATTTGACCACTCGATGGCGTTATCATACCCTGGGACAGGGTATACTGTAAATCGGGTAGTACCAAATCCGACATTTGCAGAACGGTGTGGTAGACGTGGCATCACATTATATTTTCGGGCCGGGGCTTTCCCTCCAACAAGTGGTGATACCCGTATATTACCACGCCACTGGCGTTGTGGCCTACGGTGTAACAGTGGTGGCTAAAAATACCACGAACATTGTGGCAGCAACAAAAGGAGCTATCAGTAAACCTGATAGTAAAAGAATTCCGCGTTTTCGAAGAGACAAGTAATTTAGCCTACAAGAGAAGCCTATTGTGGTTACATATAAAGAGAAAAACAAATACGGAATCAATTAATAGAATTATGGAGATCTATTATGGGCTGTGCCTTGTTAGATCATAATTGAAAAATTTACGAATCAATATATCGCACAACTAATTAGTGTGCAAAAATTGACACGCAGCAATTTTTCGTGAGAGACCGGAAGTTACATGGATAAAAGAATTTTCATTTAGACTGAAGAGGTAATTTCAGTTAATGAAATGTTTAAATTATGTCGGACAGGGATGAGATTAACTCAAGACCGAGAAGGGCGAGTGAAGCCCATAGAAAAGATAGGAAAATAGAAAGAAAGGCTAATATGGAGGCCTTGGAGAGAGAGCACCAAGAATATGAGGGGTAAAATGCAGGCTGAGAAAGATTAAATTAGAAAGAATAGAAAAGAGGACGGAAAGGCTAGAGTAGCCTATAAAGAAAGAGACAATACGGATATAGAACGAACAGATTCAGAAAATTAAATAAGAAGAAGTAATGAAAGACGAAATCAAAGTAGTCCGAGTAGAAGGGGGCAGTTGTTGAATCGAGATCCAGCAGGGGCTTGCGAAAAAGTACCCAAAATAGAGATGGACACAACGTATATTTAAATTTCATGGAGAAAGAGAGGATAGCCAGAGAACTTCATCAGGCCCGTATAGACAAAAATTGGAAAGATAGACAAGAAAGAGAGAAAGAGAAGATAGCTAGAGAGCAGAGAGAAGAGAATATTAGGATAGATAGAGAACAAAAGGAACAGGCTGATAGAATAGCCAGAGAACGAAAAAAGGAGACTGATAAGATAGCTAGAGAGAAAGAAGAAAGATATCACCAAGAGTTTAAAGAACCAAGATAGGTCTATTAGAAGCCCGCTGGGGAATTCCAGAAAGTGAGATTTTATCACAACTAAGTTCTAGGCTGTCAGCTAATAGCCATAATAATTTGTCTAAGAATCAATAGCGAGAAAATGAAAATTACCAAACATTAAACACTTTTACAAGAAAATATACAACTTCGCTGACTAGGGGGAAGGTGGACCGGCCCCAAAAAACAATTGGGAGGCTGCGCCACCCTATCAGAAATAAAAATGCTTGATAGTCCAAATGATGATAATCTGGTAAAAATTGATTTCTCGGAGCCTTTTTCTAAGGATTGCCATAATAAAGAGGAGAAAGTAACCTATAAAGAACGAATTGGGCTATAGCAACATAATCAAGGAAATATTGACGAGATGGTGAAATCACATAAAATAGAAGGGAAATTAAACGGAAAATTGACCGAAATGGTAATTGACTCGGGGAGTGAGCAAACTTTTGTGCAAATGGACCTAATTAAAAAGACGGAAATAGACCATAAAAATAATATTACAACAGTGTGTTATTATGGAGATAAGCAGCAATGCCCATCTGCTTGGGTAAGAATAGAAATTGCAAAGAAAGACGGTACGGTCCAGAGAAAAACGATAAAAGTAGGCTTAGTACCTGCGCTAGCAGTGGATGTTTTAGTAGGAGGAGACTTTGGAGATATCGGAAATTGGAAATCCAAATTTCCAGAAAATGGAAAACTTGAGAACACTTTTAACGAGTATGAGACGCCGAAAAATGGCTGCCAAAAATGAAGCGCTGATTGCACCAGAGAAAAATGAGACGAATTTTATTGTAAGCGCTTTTCCTCTGAAAGTTCGAGAAATTTTAGTAGAATATGTAAAACCAAATATCGGAGTTCAATTCCCATTGATAACGAAATATTTGTTTCTCCTGTAAAAATAAAGAGAACTAAAAGAGAGAAAAAGACGCAAAGCGGAACTACAATAAAGAAATGCAGTCAAAGATGGACACTGGAGTCAAATTCAGATTTCATGGCGATTTATTTGATGCTAATACAAAAGAAAAGAAAACTAAGAGAGAGAAAAGCGATATTAAACGGAGCTACAATGAAGTAATGCAGTCAAAGATGGTTGACACTGGAGTCCAAATCAGATTTAACGATGATTTATTATTTGCGCGAATGACAAAATTGAGAAAAGTAGAGATGAAAAGAGGAGTGTAAAAAAAAGACAAAAATTTGGAGATTCAGCTGGCAGTGGCAAAAAATAAAAAAATGTTGGATGGGTTGTGCCTTGAAAACATAAATAATAGGGAGAAAAATAAAATGTTGGATGGGCTGTGCCTTGATAACATAAATAATAAGGGGGGAAAAGAGGTCAAAGACCCATGGGGAATAAAACAAGATGGTTACAAAATAGAAATGAATGATCTGCAACGGGTTTGGGGAAAGTTGGGAGATATGGAATGTCGAGTCGGATTGAAAAACTTGGAAAGGAATCTGAGATTGGTATTATCAACTCAAAAGATATGTCGATCCTTTATGAGGGGGAGGAATCCCTTGGGAAGATCCCCTGCTGGAAGTCGCGAAAGATAGCCTTTTCCTCAATGCACAACTGGCGGACAAGTTGTGATCCCTTTACCGAGATTTTGCCTTTCTGATCTGGAGTCCTCGGGGGATACTCTCTCACAGTCACTTCATACTTCACCCAAACCTTTGTCCAGTAACACTATTCATAGTTGTTATTCTTCATGGGAATCAACAATTATTTCCGGAAAACCATATTCAGTATCGAAGTTTCATCTGCAATTAGCATCAACGCATAATCTTCATTTAATTATCCCAGGGAGGGAGCCCAGAAAAAAGGCGACTCATGGTTCTCAAAAGTTTTACTTCATTCCCAGTACCATTTATCGTTTTCACAGGTCTTTGCATTTTCGGCCTTAGATTATTTGAAATTATGCCAAGGGGCAATTTACTTTTTGATTGAGATGTGGGGTTCTTTTTACAGATAGAAATTAAGAGGCTAGTGCAGCCAATTTTTCAGGATGGCTGACATCATAATATTTGCCAGAAACTGATTCTCTGCTCCTCTCAAATGTAAATTCGGGAGAGCGAGAAAATTTTTTGTATTTGATTTTGCGCAGCACAATCATTGTCTACGAATCTTGAGGACTTCAACCTTCAAAGCCTAATGCTGATGCTATACGATCTAGACCATGGTGGTCCTACAGTAGAGACGCGTCGATGACGACCGATCTAGAGCCAAGCAGGTGAAATAGTAGCACAGACACTGGTGGAGAGAGAGAAGGCAAATGGATTTTGTAAAGTTGAAGTTATGTTGTTTTATGTTTGTAAGGGTGGACCAAGGTAGCGCGTGGGCGGTCATTTATCTTACGGGGGGAGGTGTTGGGGTTCCACCCCTGTTTCTTTTCCTTTCAGATAAATGACCTGTTTTCGTTTTCTAAAATTACATTTGCTTATAGTATAATTTTAAAAGACAGGTTAAATTCTCGTTGCTAAGTTAGAGGCGTCGCAATAAGTAAGCTTTGAAATAAGTTCTATTCTTTTTGTACTTCCTGATTTGGAGTCATTGAAAGATAAATCTAAGAGGTAGAATTGGGTTTTTAATGGATATGGAGATGATTGGCTGGGCCAAGCGTATTATTATTTAGGTCTAATTTTTATTTATTTAATATTATTTTTATTTTACTCCTATGAACAGTGGTGTACAAAATATTATTTTGATTTAGTCTACTTTGAGACCCTTATAGGGAGTCTGTAATTGGAATTTATAGATGTTAATATTGTGACCATTTTTGAAGAATGCAAGTAAGGTATTTTCTACAAACTGTGTACTAGTTTCCGTAACCCAGGCAGGGTAGGAATAGAGCTACGAGGCACTGTCTTATTATATTGACAGGGAGGTTTGTTATCTCCAAGGAGAGAGTTAGAGATTTTCTAGCCGTAACCCATGGCGGGTACACTTGGCTTAGACATTGGCCATTTGACCACTCGATCGTGTTATCATACCCTGGGGACAGGGTATACTGTAAATCGGGTAGTAACCAAACCCGATATTTGCAGAACCGGTGTGCTAGACGTGGCATCACATTATATTTGGGGCCGGGGCTTTTTTCCCTTCCAATAAGTGGTGACACCTGTATATTACCACCCAGTGGCGTTGTGGCCTACTGGTATAACACTGGTGGCTAAACACCAAGAACAGTACTGCTCTTACTACTATTACAGCTATGCCTAAGGGTTTGAAGGTGAAATTTTCAGGAAATTTTTAGAGGGAAGTTGAACTGAATTTACAACCCGCCGTCTGTATGCAGGTTGTCAAAAAGGCATACCAGCAATATGTTGAACACAGTTTTTTGTGTTATAGAAATAAACTTACAGGGCTTGTTGCAGGGTATATTGAAATAACCAAAAGACAATATTTGCATCATATTGCAACTCCTTCCTAATCATAGTACTGCTACTACTACTACTGCAATTAAAGTTACGACAGCTACAACTAATTTTACTGCAACTACTGCTGCAACTATTACTGCTACTAGAGCTAAGGGTATTAAGGCAACATTTTGGGGAACACTAACACTTTATTAAACTGATTTGGAACACACTATGCCCACACAGGCTGGCAAAGAGGACGTATTAGGAATGCTTAAGAAATAATTGTTGATATTAAATTGAAACTTTCAGAGTTTATTGAAGGGGCTATTGAACAAAACCAAAGGTAATATATGCACACTGTTACTGATGTTACTACGGCTACTGCAATTGTCGCTAATACGCAAGCTATGGGTATTAAGATCAGGCTCTAAAGGATATTTATGTAAACGGATATTGATAAACTTTAAAGGAAAATGGATGTTTAAAGGATCTAATTTGACTGAAAATTAAAGTTCTAGTGCTCCTTCTAAGAGGCAAAAGTGATATATGGCAATCAGTCATGTTCTTCTAGTCCAATAATTATGTCGCTACGAGTGTAGGGGTGTAAATAATTGTCAATAAGACACCTCAGCATTATCTGGAGAAGAACTGGGGTTTTAAGTTGAAAATTTTTGGGCTATTACTATTACTACTTCTGTTCTTACAACTTAAATGGACCAAACAAGTGTAAATTTAAACAGGATATCAAAGAGCAAAAATAAAATATGTATGCTCTTTAAAGAGCATACATAGAATTTCGGGAATGGGTATTTAATTTTTTAATTTTAAAGTCTAATTTTTCAGTTCAACTTTAGGAGGTATAAAACCAAATTAAACAATACAATTTATGATAGGATTCAAAATTGTTAAAAAAGTATGTCCAATATTGAAATTGCAAGCCAACTATGGGCTCATATTGAAAAGACGAAAATATACAGAAAAAAAAATCCATGAAAAAGACTATGTCAATAAAAAACGAACAAGTATACTAATCAAATAATACTTTTCAACAAAACCCCCTGCCTTCTCAAGACCAGAACATAATTTTCACTTTACTGAAGACAAAATACATTAAAAGAATTTTCAACTTTTTGAGTTTAATATATAAGAAATTATTAAGCTTTTAGGGTTAAATATCAATATATGCATATAAACTGATATTTCACGGTCATTTTTTTCAGTAAAGTGTAAATTATATTAAAAGTTTTTCTGAAAAAAATTTGAACACAAAAAAAATCATAAGCAGCGAAATGGCGCTGACTATTTTTTTTCTTATAGATCAGGGTACTTCGTATCGAAGGAGTTGTCGTAGGAATTTAAAAAAGGAATTGTTCGATTGAAAATTGAACGGGCTAATAATCCTTTCAATAATTAGAACGTGATTGGAGGTCAATTAACCCCCCTCCCACGCCAACCATTTCCCAAAACACGTCCAATAAATATTTTGAGATAGCTATTTTGTTCACCGTAGTTGAAAGCTCGGGAAATTATGTCTTTGAGGATGATATACCTCCCCCCCCCCACAGCTCTAAGCGCAAGGGTTGTAAGTTATTCCCTGAGGGCATATAAGGTTTTTATTAGAAGGGTTGTCGTATAAACTCCGATGAGCTCATCGGTTTGGAAATCAAATGTTCTAGTGTCCTTTTTAAGAGTCAAATTGATTGAAGGCAGCCACCCCCCCCCTTACTTCGTATTTTTCCACAAATGTAATCCGATAGAAAATTTTGAGATAGCCATTTGTATAAAATAGTCCAAAGATCATATAATAATTCCTTTGGGTTGACAGAATCTCCCAGAGTCAGGGGGTATCGGTAATAAATGTTCATAGGGCTATATAAGGTTCTTATAGAAGGGTGGTCCTTTGAATTTTAGAAAGATGCTCATGTGATTGAAAATGTGTTGTTCTAGCTCCCTTTTAAGAGTCAAACATGATGGAGAGTAATTGTCCCCCTTCCCTCCTGACATCCTATTTTCCCGAAATGTATTCAATTGAAATATGAGATAGCCATTTTGTTACCAATAGTCCAAAAAACATATAACAATGTTTTTAGGCTGTAAGTTAGATAATCGTTCATTGTCTACATATAGTATATGTTATTAAGAAATTGTGTGCATGTTTGAATTTTACTTTCCAAAGAGACGAAGGGCATTTAGGTGAGCCTTTTTCAGAAAATGTTGAGTGGATTGTTTGAACTAAATCAAAATACGTTATGTGTATATGTATTTTCAAAAGGGTGTAACACAGGAATAATTGAGTTTATTAATTTGGAAAATTCTGGAACTACAAGGGAGATGATCCAAAAAGGCAATATTTGCATGCTACCAATGCTACTAAAACTACCACCACTAGTACTGCCACACTACTCCAGTTACAATATTGAAGGTAAATCTGAACCAAATCAAAAAACGTTATTTGCATGCACCTTGCCGAAATAGCTTATCTCAAGAATTGATTTGGGTATTAATTTGGAACTTTCAGAGAATACTTAAAAGGGGAATATCATCTTACCCAAAGACAATATGTGTACATACTACTAATACCACTGTTACTGCTACATTTACTACTAGTGCTAATACTGCTGCTACTTCTATTGCAACTACTTCTAAGGTTAAGAGCATTGAGATCAAAATTTCAAGAATCATAGGCAGCGCAATAGCGCTGCCAAAGTAAAGAACGATATTGGCACAATGTGTTTTTTTTTCTCTAGACCAGGACACTTCGTATCGGAGGAGTTTGTCGCAGAAGAACTTCGAAAAGGGCTCATTCCGATTAAAGTTGGATTGGCTAGTGCCCTTTTTAATAGTCGAAAGTGATTGGAAGGCAACTAAACTAACACCCCTTCCATGCCCACCATTTCCCCAAACACATCCAATCATAATTTTGAGATAGCCATTTGTTCAACGTAGTTGATTTTCAGATAGAAATTATGTTTTGATGAGGGACACTCCCCCACAGCCTCCAGGGCAACGGTTATAAGTTATGTCCTGGAGCATATAAGGTTTTTATAGAAAGCTTTTTATCGTAGAAACTTCAAAAAGGGCTTATTCGATTGGAAATTCAAAGTGCCCTTTATAAAAGTTGAAAGTGATGGAGGGCAAATAATCCCCCTCTCGCGCCCACCTTTTTCCCCAAACATATCCAATCAAAATTTTGAGATAGCCTTTTGTTTAACGTAGTTGAAAGTTCTAGAAATTAGGTCTTTGAAGATGACAACACCACCATAGCCCTCAGGGCAAGGATTTTTTAAGTTATGCCCTGGGGGAATATAAGGTTTTTTTATAGAAAGCGTTGTCGTAGGTACTTCATAAAGGGCTAATTTGAATGGAAAATTAAAATGGCCCAGTGCCCTTTTTAATAGTCGAAAATGATTGGGAGGCAACTAACACCCCTTCCATGCCCACTATTTCCCCAAACACATCCAATCAAAATTTTAAGTTAATCATTTTATTTAACGCAGTTGACAAGTTCTGGAATTATTATATCTTTGAGCAGGACACTCCCCCCCCCCCAGTCTTCAGGACAAAATTTGTAATTTATGCCCTGGGGACATATAATGTTCTATATTGAAAGTTTTGTCGTAGAAACTTGAAAAAAGGCCTCATTCGGTAGAAAATTCAAAGGGCTAGTGCCCTTTTTAATAGTCGAGAGTGATTTGAGGGCAACTAAACCCCCTCTCATCCCCACCTTTCCTTCAAACACATCCAATCAAAGTTTAGAGATAGCTTAGAGACAGTTGCCCTCCATCACTTTTGACTATATAAAAGAGCACTTGCCCTTTGAATTTTTAATTGAATGAGCCCTTTTTCAAGTTTCTACGATAAAGCTTTCAATAAAAACCTTATATGCCCCAAAGGCATAACTTATAACCCTTGCCCTGAAGACTGTAGAGGGAGTGTCCCTGCTTTAAAAACATAATTTCCAGAACTTTCAAACTGTGTTTAACAAAATGGCTATGTCAAAATTTTGATTGGATGTCATTGGGGAAATTGTGGGCTTGGAAGGGGTGCTAGTTGCCTTTCAATCACTTTCAACTATTAAAAGGGCACTAGCCATTTTAATTTCCAATCGATTGAACCCTTTTTAAGTTTTTACAACAATATTTTCTATAGAAAACCATATATATCCCCAGGGTATAACTTAGAACCCTTGCCCTGAGGGATGTGGGAGGGAGGGGGGGGGGAATTGTCATTCTCAAAGACCTAAATTTCGAGAACTTTCAACTACGTTGAACAAAATGGCTATCTCAAAAATTTGCTTGGGATAAATTTGATTTGGTGTATTAGTTGGGATAAATTTCTTTTTGCGCTTCGCTTCGTGGGCGCTTTAGGTGGTTTAGTTGCCCTCTTCAATCCCTTTCGACTATTAAAAAGGGCATAGCGTACCAACACTGAGGACTCTGGGTTTAGTGTACTTTTCACGTATATAACCTTTGAATCTCCAATCGAATGAGCCCTTTTTCAATTTACATACGAAAAAACTTTCAATAAAACCGTATATGCCCCCAGGGCATAGCTTACAACTTAGCCCTGAGGACTCTGGGGGAAGTGTCATCCTCAAATACATAATTTCCAGAACTTTCAAACAACGTTAAACAAAAACTACTATCTCTAACTTTGATTGCATGTGTTTGGAGAAATGGTGAGCTTGAGAGGGGACTATTTGCTCTCTCCATCACTTCTCGACTATTAAAAAGCGTCACCAGTTCTTTCAATTTCCAATCCAATGAGCCCTTTTCGAAGTTTCTACGATCCAAAACTTTCTATAAAAACGTATAAGCCGTGAGGGCATAACTTACAAACCCTTACCCTGAGGGGCTCTGAGGGGGTTATCATTCTCAGAGACTTAATTTCAAGAAATTTCAACCACCGTTAAACAAAATGAATATCTGAAAATTTTGATTGGATGTGTTTGGTGAAATGGTGGGCGTGGGAGGGGGTTAGTTGCCCTTCGTTCAATCTTGATTATTAAAAAGGGCAGTAGCCATTTCAATTTCAAATTGAATGAGGCGTTTTTGAAGTTTATACAACGACGATTTCTATTTGAACCTTACATCACCCCCCCAGGTTATAAATTTAAAACCCTTGCCCTGAGGGGCTGGGGGGGGTTTTGTTATCCTTAAAGACCTAACTTCAAACTTTCAACTACTTTGAACAAGATGGCTAAACCACCGTTTTCCCAAAACAAATCCAATCAAAACTTTTAGATAGCCATTTTGTTCAACGTAGTTGAAAGATATTGGAAATTAGGTATTTGAGGATGACACCCCTCTACAGGCCTCAGGGAAAGGGTTATAAGTTATGCCCTGGTGGCATATAAGGTTTTTTTTATAGACAACATTGTTGTAGAAACTTCAAAAAAGGCTCATTCGATTGGAAATTGAAAGAGCTAGTGCCTTTTTAATAGTCGAAAGTGATTGAAGGGCAACTAACCCCCCTCTCACAACATCATTTCCGCAAAATACATTCAATCAAAGTTTTTAGATAGCTATTTTCTTCAACGTAGTTGGAAGTTCTGGAAATTATGTATATTGAGGATGAAAAACCCCCAGAGCACCCAGGGCGAAGAGGGCATAAAAGGTTGGGGCATATAAGGTTTGTATAGATAGCGTTGTCGTAGAAACTTTAAAAGGGGCTCATTCAATAGGAAATTGAGAGGGCTAGTGCCCTTTTAATAGTCAAAAAAGTGATCGGAGAGTAACTACTCCCTCTCACGCCCAACTTCCCTCTCACGCCCACCACGTCCTCAAACACATCAATCAACATTTTAGGATAGCCATTTTTGTGAAACGTAGCTGAAAGTTCTGGACATTAGACCTTTGAGAATCACAACCACCCCCCTCCCCCTCCCGTCAGCCCGCAGAACCAAGGTTTGTAAGTTATGCCCTGGGGGCATATTAAGTGTTTATATAGAAAGCGTTTTGTCGTAAAAATTTCAAAAAGGGTTCCTTCGATTGGAGATTGAAAGGGCTATTACCTTTTTACTATTCGAAAGTATCGGAGGGAGAATCCCCTCCCACGCCCATCATTTCCCAAACATTTCCGATCAACATTTAGATATGGCAATTTTGTTTAATGTAGTTTAAATGTCTGGAAATTATGTCTTGGTGGATAACAATCCTCTCCCATAGCCCTCAGGACAAGGGTCGTAATTTATGCCCTTGGGTATATAAGGTTCTTATAGAGAAATTTTTGGTCGCAGAAGCTTCAAAAAAAGGCTTCATTTGATTGGAAATTGAGAAGACTAGTGCCTTTTATATTAGTAGAAGGTAATCAAAGGGCAAATGCCCTCCATGCCCTTAATTTCTCCAAACACTTCTAATCAAAATTTTGAGATACTTATTTTTTTCAGCGTATCAGAATGGTCTGGAAATTATGTTTCTTGAGAGTAAGAAAACCCCCAGCCCTCGGGGTAAGGGTTGTAAGTTATTCCCTGGGAACATATAAGGTTTTTATAGAAAGCATAGTCATATAAATTTCGTAGGGGTTCATTGGATTGGTAATCAAAAGTTCTATTACCCTTTTAAAGATTAAAAGTGATCGGAGAGCGGATCCCCCCACTCTGCACACACACCTCGTATTTTCCCAAAATGCATCTGATAGAAATTTTGGGGGATATCCATTGGTTCTCGTAGAAACTACAAAAAGGCTCATTCGATTGGAAATTGAAAATAACATTTTTAACAGGTAAACGTGATTGGAAAGAAACAAGCCACCACCCCGACGGCCATCGATTCCCGAAACACATCTAATCAAAATTTGCAGATATTCATTTGTAAAGC